>JAGSMR010000384.1:0-42513 GCA_029286605.1 Sericinus montela
TAATTAATATTCTAAATGATATATAAACATTTAAAACGTTACATAATTGCACGTTCCTCGCCAGGTACTGAGCTGCTGCGCCACTGCACGGACCCCCACGTCCCTCATGCCTACCAGGTCCAATTGGGAGCCCCTGGATTCAGTCAATGAACGATGCGATGCGATATTGAAATTGGTTTCGAAACTCTAATTAAAACTATGTCCTTTCCGAACTAAGAAATTTATTTAATAATTTGTTGTATTGTGTTATGTTTTTTACAGTCAAATGGAAACTGACATAAGTTTTAACTGTTTTATTTCTTTAACAATCTACGCAAAACAACGATAAGCCTGTCGCTACCTGTCACAAGTTGTCCCAAAATCTTCGGTGAAAGTGTGGTGGTCGGAAGGATTTAATCGTCTAGGACTTCTGTCTACCTCTGTATTGAGGAATATATGTGAATATGTTTAAAATAAAAATAGCTTACGATCCCACGTTATACATAAAATCAGCTTGCCAGTGTAAGTCCTGTTGAACAAATCGGTCTAGCTGTCTCAGAGATTAGCCGGAACAAACGGACAGACACCTGAAACGTCTGGACCGATTTTGACGGAACTTTCACTGGCGGTAGCTGATGTTGTAAGGTGTAACTAAAGGGGTTGTATGTATTACTTTAGAAACAATAATTAGGGTTTCAGTGCGTTAACTACAAAACCGCGAGAAGAGCCGCAGGGGCAGCAAAGTTAGTCGAAGGCTGTTACACACAACTAAGCTTACTTACTTAGATGCTGCACTGACAAAAAGCTTATGTTACTTTCGACTTATACATTGGCTAATTTATATAACGTACACACATAACAGCTTGCAGTAGTCCACTGCTGACATAGGGCCCTCCTCGCGTGCCGTAATCGCCACGCTTGGCAGGGGCAGATTGGCGATCACCGCACTACCAGACACCCGCAACCCAACCTAGCAGCATAACCCAACCTAACATTTGTACTTAGGACGGGTATTATTCCTTGGGGTAATCTATGATGATATTATTCCTTGGGGTAAGTATATAGACTAAAGGGAAAAATGTTGGAAGAGTAAATCATTTTTTCTACATGTCTCGACTGGGTATTTGTGGCCCATTCGTTGTTTCTTATTCCATAAATACGTTAGTTTGCTACTTACGCATGAGACATCGGTGCAATGTATGTGATTTTCAACCCATCAAATGGCTGTTTTTACGTATAAGTTTTGTTGGGTTAATTAATGTTAAGAGAGCCTTGAGAGAGCACTACAAATTCATACTTAATTATTCAATCCAAATGTAACTAAGGCTACTTATGGCCATGTGTCCAATGGTATTTAATAAAGCTTCCCAAAGTGTAGATATTGTTTTGTCTAATTTTTCAGTGTTCATAGCTATTGGTACACTAATGTTTACATAGTTTTAATGGATAAATCCATTGTTTTTATTATTTAATTTTAATATACTGAGGCTATTTATAAAAGTATTTGTAATAAGATTTCTTATATAATAATACTATCTTAACATTGGTTTTAAAAGGGACGTTGTTTTGAAAGATGTTCAGTGTTCAAGTTAAACGGTCAATTATATTTACTAAGTTTTAATAGATAATTGTATAAATTAATAGTGAAACATTTAATTTAAATTAATATTCGCCTATTTATAAAATGCATTTTTAATAATATTTCTAATGTAAAAATATTATTTTAACATTGGCTTAAAAGGGATGCTGTATTGACAACCAGCCGGGGTTATTCGATGCTGCAACCATGTTTGATGTTAGACGCAATATACAATTAAGAAACTACATTTGTTTTCATATTTTAATTAATGTTGTTAGGCGGATCAATAAACATTTATTGAAGTCTAAGTTTGATTTTGATCTGTCTGACCTCGACAACAGTATTTGTGTATTTATTCATTGAATAATCAAATTCGTCTATCGACACAGAGTCTATCTCTAGCGGAGATAAAACAGGCGAAAGAAATTTTATAATGTTGGAAATACAATATTAACTCTTTTCCTTGACATTAGTCGGGCACGATCACCTCAGTTCTAGGTGTCATATTAACGTATTTATTTATTTATTTGCTTGTATATGTACATACATTGAGAAAAGAATATAAATTCCATTTGAAGTTCTTAAAAATATTTACACACCTTGAAGAGCCTTACTGCTTAATTTGATTTTGTTGATATATATACATATTTCTATAAAGTATATTATATTAAGTATATTATAAATTAACTAATGAATTCTTTAAATTAATTAATGAATTCTTTACTTATTTAATTTTGTATTATTATTAATTAATATATCTTTCTTAGTCAATGATTATACAACTGTCTGTATTAGAATGTCTCCCGCAAGATGCTGCGACGACCTGCAGAACATTGCGGGAAGTCGGTGCAAATGACACAGGACCTTTCTATGTGGCGATCCTTAGGAGAGGCGTATGTTCAGCAGTAGACTTCTGTTAGACTGTTATGATGACGATGATCATGATAAGAAGTACATGTCACATGAGATATTGCAATTACACTTTGTTAAATGAAAGGTCATTTATTGAATGACAACATTTATCGATTGGTCTACCATCTTTAGATGTATGTTTCTGTTTAAATATATTGAGATTTTGATGTTTTATACTTTTTAGTATTTTATTATTGAATATGAACTGTCATATACGCAAATTACACTCATTTTACTAACATTATCACATGCACACCAGTGTACATATAGATATCGCAATCTCATACTTATTATGCGTTTTCGTGTATCTTTCAACAATAACATTATTAAAACAGAGATAAGTAGCTACTTGTAAGATGTACAGTGAGGGCAGAGTTAGAAGTTTCTAGGATTTAAACTTATAACAACTTCAAGTAGTTTCAAGATTAAAGATTGGCTATCGTGACTTTCTTGGATTGGCTTGTGAAGGCACCTCTAAATACTCTATGTACGTCGGTGCACTTGGACGGCTGTCGCAGTTCCGGGGCTGGTGCGCGGCGGGAGGGGCAGCGCCCACTCCCGGGACGCGCAGCTGCAGCGTGGAGGAGCAGGTCACAAACTGACCCCGTAGCTTAGTTGCTAGCGACCCCGCCTTCGAAGCTAGGGGTTGATGATTTACATGTGCATACGAATCCTCTCGGTCCGTCAGTGTCTCGAGAGGCGACAGAGGGAGAGCCCTACCTACCCTACCTATCTCGAAAAATACCAGATTAAAATGAGCAAACTGGTGACAAAGCGATCGCCAATCCGCCTGAATGATCGCGAGAAGCCTGTAGAATCAATCCTGAATTGGACATTCATAGGCTGTTTTTTATGTATATACTCAAACTAGCCGCGTTCGTAGCACTATAACACAATGAATAGTATCACTGAAATCGGTAGAGCCCGTTCTGTGATATCAGTATCACTTGCAGGATTAGCTCATTTTGTTTGGGCTAGCTCCTAACACCGGTTAAGATAATATACTCGCAAAGATGTGAATGGATGTGAATAACAGGATATATCAGAGCACTTTGTTACGTAACTGATATCTAGTTACTAACGCTGACATAATTAATATTCTAAATTATATATAAACATTTAAAACGTTAAGATAATTGCACGTTCCTCGTCAGGTATCCGAGCTGCTGCGCCACTGCACGGACCCCCCACGTCCTCGGCGTCACCAGGTCCAATTGGGAGCCCTGGATCTAGTCACGAACGATGCGATGCGATACTGAAATTGAGCTGAAACTCTAATTAAAACTATGTGCTTTCCGAACTAAGAAATTTACTAATAATTTGTTGTATTGTGTTATATTTTTATAATGAATGGAAACTGACATGTTTTAACTGTTTTATTTCTTTAACAATCTACGCAAAAACAACGATAAGCTCGTCGCTACCTGTCACGTTGTCCCAAAATCTTCGGTGAAAGGTGGGTCGGAAGGATTTAATCGTCTAGACTTCTGTCTACCTCTGTGTTGGAGGAATATATGTGAATATGTTTCTAAAATAAAAGTAGCCTACGATCCCACGTTACGCCACAAAAAAATCAGCTTTCTGCCAGTGTAAGTCCCGTTGAAATCGGTCTAGCCGTCTCAGAGATTAGCCGGAACAAACGGACAGACACCTGAAACGTCTGGACCGATTTTGACGGAACTTTCACTTGCGGTAGCTGATGTTGTAAGGTGTAACTAAGGCTAGCATTATTTTAGAAACAATAATTAGGGTTTCGCGTTAACTACAAAACCGCGAGAAGAGCTGCAGGAGCAGCGTTTAGTCGAAGGCACAACTAAGCTTACTTACTTAGATGCTGCACCGACAAAAGCTTATGTTACTTTCGACTTATACATTACACTTATGTAACGTACACACATAACAGCTGGCAGTAGTCCACTGCTGGACATAGGCCTCTCGCGTGCCGTAATCGCCACGCTTGGCAGGCAGATTGGCGATCGCACTACCAGACACCTCGCAACCTAACCTAACATAACCTAACCTAACATTTGTACTTAGGACGGGTATTATTCCTTGGGGCATCTATGATGATATTATTCCTTGGGGCATATAGACTAAAGGGAAATTGTTAAAGAGTAAATCTACTTTTTCTACATGTCTCGGGACTGGGTATTTGTGGCCCATTCGTTGTTTCTTATTCCATAACACAAGTGAGTTTGCTACTTACGCATGAGACATCGGTGCAATGTATGTGATTTTCAACCTATCAATGTATGTTTCTACGTATGTATTGTTGGGTTAATTAATGTTAAGAGAGCCTTGAGACATAATTACAAATTCATACTTAATTATTCAAACCAAATGTAACTAAGGCCATTTATGGCCATGTGTCCAATGGTATTTTAACATAAGCCTAAAAAGAGATATTGTTTTGTCTAATTTTTCAGTGTTCATAGCTATTGCGTTAATTAATGTTTACATAGTTTTAATGGATAAATCCATTGTTTTAATATTTAATTTTAATATACTGAGGCTATTTATAAAACAGTATTTTTAATAAGATTTCTTAAATAATAAATAATACTATCTTAACATTGGTTTTAAAAGGGACGTTGTTTTGAAAGATGTTCAGTGTTCAAGTTAAACGGTCAATTATAGTTTACTAAGTTTTAATAGATAATTGTATAAATTAATAGTGAAACATTTAATTTAAATTAATATTCGGCCTATTTATAAAAATGGTACTTTTAATAATATTTCTAATGTAAAAATATTATTTTAACATTGGCTTAAAAGGGATGTTGTATTGACAAACTAGCCGGGGGTTATTCGATGCTGCAACCATGTTTGATGAAATGGTTTTCTACATTGTCCCGTCCGAGAATCAACTTTTTGTTACTTTTGGTTACGGGAAGCAGCATCTAAGGTGCGCAGTGTCTGGTACTGCGATCTGAAGCCGAGTGTGGCGATTATGGCAAAACTTACGGAAGAGGACTATATTTAGCAGAGGACTGGGATGTTCTTTCGTATTTCATATTTCAAAATATATTTTTGGTAAAGTAAATTTTTGTGACCATCATTTGTGATAATTATAATGAGGGTTTTTAGTGAAAATAAATCGTTTGATGGTTTGAATCCTGAAACCTCGTGATGTTATTTTAATATCACAATATTTTCTTTGAACAAGTATTACAGCTTGGTCATAACATACTAATAGATATAGTTCATTAATTAACTTAAAAATCTATTTACATATTTATTTTACTTATAATATAAACATTGCCCCGTTTGAGAATGGAACTTGGGACCTCAGAGCTGGCGACATCACGATTACTGATTGTACGCCACTCGTCCACGAAGGTTGTCACTTATTAATTTTGAATTAAGAAAAGAAAATAGACATGTTTTGGTATTTCAGCGATTCTCTCCTTATTTTGTATGTGTGTGAGTGTACGCCGACGATATAAAATGGCTTCTACCTTTCACATGAAACAAAAATGTGAAATGTCACGAAATCCTTTCAAGGTTATTAAATGTTAGAATTTACGAGCACAAAATTATCACTGAACTGGAGTTCGCAAGTTTATACGACGGTTATGAAATTTATATTTAACTAGTAGCAGATGTATGCTTAAGTTATTATTGCCGAGTGGCTTGGTGACTGGAATTAGAGTGAAGAGATATGAGTTCGATTCCCAGGGGTAGTGAGTTTTTGCAAACTTATTTACGATATATATCTTTGGCTTGGACGTAAAGACCGGTGATATACGAGTCGGAAGGATTATATTGCCTGAACTATTAGGAAATGCGTGAAGATAATTGAAATGTATAAAGTTTAATTTATATTATGTGTATAGAATGTATATTTATGTATTATAAGGGGCCACTGAAAATCAGGGCTGGCATGAACCTGTCAGTGCAGGTTTCATCCCAGCTATATACCTCAGTGGCTTTCCTATTTTGGCACATTGCACTTCTGCAAAATGGCGATCGTATTTAATTTACAGTACATATTTCAGTTTTTTTTTTCACTTTTATATTTAATTTTAAGTTCTAAAATAAATGTTTCTTTCTTTCTTTTATGTTATACGTATGAGAAGACATATGTATGTACGAAGTATTTACACTAACGGCCCGGAAATTTCAATTTCAATACCAAGGATGAGCGGAAAGAACTTAATTGCCTGAACCTCTTTCCACCCCAGCATTGAAAATGAAGCGCTCTTGAGCTTAACTCTAGCTAACGGTAGCCGAGTGAGACAAAGTTGAAGGCCTCGTTATCTTTACTTGAACTTACTTAAAGTCGCTGGTATTACAAGCATCAACGAATTGTGGGATATTTTACTATCTTTGTTGCGAGGTACTTGTAAATGATTGATTGAAATTCAAAAGCTTTGTGGAGTGCGAAAAATATTACATCATTTGAAAAAGAAGAAGTCCTTTGTTAACGTTTTTTTAATAAATTAAATTAGTAAATATGTTCACGCTTAGATCCTTAAGGGGTAGCTACAGAGAATAGATCGTGTGTAGAAGTGTGACAATTGTTGCATACCTCTTTCAAATTAATTATTTATCTTAACGGAGTCTCCAAGAAATTTCTGATGCTAAATATTTTCACTTGTAAAACTACAGAGAATCTAATTTCTTGTATTTTCGCGAATACTACACACATTTGCTTGTCAAATCTGATATAATGGTAGGGCCCATCTAGTATGTGATCACAGACTGCAGACTTCCTTGAGCGTCTATGTTTAACATCACTATGTGTTCTTTAACGCGAGTTTTATAAAAAAATTAACACAAAGCTGATGTTAAACATAGACGTCGACATCCAAAACGTCGGGAAATAAAAATTGTTTGTAAAACTAATTAAAGACGCGATAAAATCCGAAAATCATTTAATTTTAAATACAGAGAATCTTTCACTGCTGTCCATATAAAGAAGTTCAAATAGCTCAACGTGACATGGAAAGAAGTAAGCTCGGTATTTCCCAGCGTGATAGAATCCGCTTCACCAACCTTATTTTAGACTCGTACCAATGTGTTTTTTCAAAACTTATGTACGATTTTCATCGTCAGCCTGGACTTAAAGACAGCGCCAGGCTCACCACCGTCACGATATCCCAAAACTAATACAGTGGACAGTGGGTCGAAGTGACTTAATAGTCTTTATTTGTATCTATCCCAGTATTGGGAATAGCATGAAGATATTTCTCTTAAAGAATTTTCTTATTTATCTCTTACACAGCAAGATAATCGTGCGTCACCTGAATTGATTACCAACGTTGTAAGATCTCTGCAGAACCTTAAAAGACCGGACCAGAGTCATCTCAGAGGTGGAACGTCGTGGAGTCTTATCGCTTGAGGATGCCTTGTTTAGAGACGAAACACGTGTCGCGGTATCATGGGTGATGGTGTATGCTACCTGGAGTCTAGTGTAGTGCCTGTGTATGCGGTGGGGAATGTTATACAATTAATGCAGGCATATGTGGGAGAGAGCGTGGTGATTTACTACTCTACGGAACAAGTAACATATGCCATTTGTTTCTGAACCTTGAATTGTACAATATTATTCTCAAAGTTACGATGACGGAGTGGTTTGGTGATAGCGATTCGAGTCAAGAGACCCGAGTCTGATATCCCAGCACGTAGCAATGGCTTTTTCAAAACTTTTATCACAGCGTAAACGATTTATATCGAAGACATTAACGTAAAAATTGCGGCAGGTTCATCATCTGTTACGATATCCGAAATAATGTATTCGATGAGCACTTCATTGTCTAGACCTCTGTTTACCCAAGTATGAGAAGTTAGGTTACAACTAATTACAAGCATTGATGAGATGAAATTAGTGAATTTTTGTTATTTCTAATAAAGGTCACGTATAGTACAGGTACATCACAGTATAACAGTAACGTAATCAAAAGTTTAAACATGAATTTTTGCTTTGTTATAAAAACTTGGCCTGTTTCAAGTTTATTCAAGCCATCAGAGTCAGCTCCTTCCATTTGACAGTATCCAACGACGAGCGGTTCGAATCGTCGACGAACAAGATCTGTCTGATCGGCTAGATCCCCTAGCTTTGCGAAGAGATGTTGCTTCTCTTTGCATTTTTTACAAGATGTACTACGGGGCGTGCTCCGAGGAATTGTTCGGATTAATCCCATCCGCTGAATTTCACCATCGTACCTTACGGCATAGTCAAAATTCCATCACCACCATCTTGATGCTTGGCATTCCACCACAATGCGTTTTTCGCGGAATTTTCTGCGACTCACTTGCACTTTATGGAATGTTCTATCGTCTATAGTAGGTTTTTCGGGACCAATACAACTTAGAGACCTTCAAGAAAAGAGCCTATATCTTCCTCAAAGGCAGGCAACTCATCTGCTATGACTGTGGTATTGCAGGTGAGCATGGGCGGCGGTAATCACTTACCATCACGTAAGTCACCTGCTCGTTTGCCTCCCTTTTCTATAAAAAAAACGCTTACACCGCGACATTGGGTGCACAGAGTAACGTTAATTTATTTGACGTAACCCTTCTCCGACGTACTCACGTGGTTTTACATTAGACAATGACTTTGGCAAATGTTCATAACTCTCAACTATCTTTTTTAAACTTCAGCATTTATTTTCCTCACAAACACAATTGACTAAAAATATTTATAAATAGTAGTAAATGATTTTGGGATGACCTGCACAGTATTGTGGGCAGTCATTGGCGGTGGTAGGATCTTTATTTGTGGCAATATTTTAGGGTAAGCGAGAACAGGAGGGAAAGAAGTATTAAATGACAAAAAGAAAGAACAGTATATTGTTTTTATTATTAAAAGAGTGTAGTTTAAAACAGTGCTACTGCCATATGTTATTATGTTTATAAATAAATATCTTCACGCAATTCCCAATACAAGGGTAGGCAGAGGTCGAGTCAAGACAATTAAGTCCCTTTGACCCACCTTTCACCGAAGATATTTTCGGGACAATGTGACAGGTGGTGAGCCCGTAGCCGTCTTTATGTCCAAGCCAACGATATAATTCGTACATAAGTTTTTGAAAAACCCATTGGTACGAGCTTGCCACCCGGGGATCGAACTCGGGTCTCTTGACTCGAAAATCCGACCACCCCACCACTCGCCTATCGTGACTTTTTGTTATTATGTTTCATTACAGATTTTGTTGTGTCATCTATTGTCTAATATGTATTGTAAATTGGTTTTTATAAATATAATATGGTGGGTTTGAAATGTTCCCTTTTAGTTTTTCTTTTCCGTTTACGTTTTTTGAATACTTGAAATATCTAGATAACATCACAGATGTAGTTATAGATAGATAGATAGAATACTCTTTATTGCACACCAACACAGAAAATATACAATATTAAATTTCGTAAGACTGTGGTGACACAAATAGCGGTCTTATCGCTAAAAGCGATTTCTTCCAGACAACCTTTAGTAAAGGCTATAGTAAAGGCTTGGACATAAAGACGGCGACGGGCTCACCACCTGTCACTTTGTCCCGAAAATATCTTCGGTGGAAGGTGGGTCGAAGGGACTCAATTGTCTAGACTCGACCTCTGTCTACCCTGTATTGGGAATTGCGTGAAGATATTTATTTATTTATAGTGACGTGAAAACTTTTTTGTCATCATCATCATACAATCACGCCTCTTTCCCTAGGTGTAGGCAAATACCACTTCTTTCTAGTTGCTACGATCCTTAAATACTTGTTTCGCTTCGTCCACTTTCGTTATTCCCGTCATAGAGGAAGAGAATGACATTTTGTGAATACTCTAAATGTACTGACTTTTCTTCATAAACAATCCCTGATGGGATAGCCAGGAACATATAACCAAATGTCGAGATCCTTACAAAACTCTTTCGTTTCTTTCATATTAATAATTTTGTGATGACAAAAACTAAAATATATATATATATATATATATATATATATATATATATATATATATATATATATATATATATATATATATATATATATATATATATATATATATATATATATATATATATATATATATAGACACCCCGGCGTCTTGTACTCCCGGCAACCCTCCAAGAAGTTGTGATACATTGTCAAGTTGCACTTGACACAGACGCAACCTGTGAGTATTATGCTCATTCATGGTCACATCGTGTTACAAAAGATCCTGTAAGTTTTCATAGATATTTAATAAACGCATGTGTTATGTTATCTTGGTTTCATATTACTTTTTGCGTAATATTTTGTATAATTTTTTCATATGTTTGTTTTTGGTGGAAGGAGGGTCTAAAGGATTTAATTGTGCAGATTTCTGTGTACCCCACTATTGAGAATGGCGTGAAGTTATTTTTTTTTTTTGTTTTAGTTTTATAATATTTTGACAATCCAATACGAAAGAATTAAAGTAATTGTACTAGAGTTTAAACCATTTTTTTTAATTATAACTCAAGCAGTTAGCAGTTTTCGCAGTTTGAAAGACTTCCGCTTTCTTCCGGGTTCACGCTACGTCCATACAAATTTTTTCGGAATGGACATATATTTCTTAAAACAACGGATTTAAATGGGATTTGACAAAATAATAATTACAATAGACTTAAAATGTTTATAGTGCCGGCCGGAGGATCGAACTCAGATATCGTTGGCTTGGTCACTGATGGCCGTTATGCTGTATATAGTGTTTTAGCCTGGTATATTTCGAGACGTTCGTCCCGCCATTTATCGATTGAAAATGTGATTTTGAAGTAATCTTTGACAGAAGGCTATATTCAGCAGCAACTCTTTATAGGCTGTAAAGAAGAAGAAGAAGGATGACATTTTGAAGCTTTTCCCTTAGTCGCCTCTTACGACACCCACGAGAAGAAAAGGTGGTGGTACATAGTCGCGCCTCACGACAAGATATGTCATGCGTGAAGATAAATAATAAAATAAAAGTTATTGTTCATGTTTCTAACTAAGTCTATAAAGTGTAAGTATTCTTGTTATCCTTTAAAGGATCTGTGTCTTCCGGGAAAGGAAACAATAGCTGTAATGTTTTGTTGTTTGTCGGACACGCAGCCGGACGTGATATTTTATTGCCGCTACGTATTCCCATTTGTAGACATCAAAGTTCAGTTCGAACAGAGGCAAAGTTTTTAAATAATAATACTTTCTGATATCTTTATATGGAATTTAATCTAGTAAAACAAATTATTTGTAAAATTAAAAAAAAGTAAATTAAATAATTCGAAATCCTAGTCCAAAGACTAGTTCGATCCCCAGTAAGAAGTCTCACAGTTTTTCCAAAAACTTTAGTACTACAGGCTCATGGCCAGTCACCTTTAAACAAAAATCATATTCGACTTGAAACTAAGCTGAAGTATTTGTGTAAAGGACTAAGTTGTCGCATTGGCTTCCCTTGTTTTGAGAAATGCGTGATTATGCGTAAGCATCCGGGTTCGATTCCCGGTCGGCTCAATGTAGAAAAATCTTTTTCTACATTTTCACGGGTCTTAGTGTTTGTCGTACCTTCGTTGTTTCCGATTTCATAACACAAGTGCTTAAGGTACTTACCTCGGGATCAGTGCAATGTATGTTGTACCAGTGATGTTATCCATATTTATTTATTTACTTTAAAAATGTAATTATAATAAGTGTCAGTTAAATAAAATAAAACGTTAAAATCGTAAGCTCGTAACTCGTCTCTCAAAATTGCGGTTAATTTCCCTCCATATGTTTGTTTCACATCCATATGGTTGTTACACATTATTACACAGCAATTTTAGAGCATATAATTTCTGCTTAACTTTATGTTATTAAATTAAAGAGCAAAATGATTTTAAAATTTCAACTGACACGAGCGGGATTCGGACCCGCGACCACTGCGGTATAAATCACATGCTTTAAAATCAATGAAAAATTGCGTATCAGTAAAAAAACTCAAGTAAACAGTGAAGTTAGTAAATAATAATAAATGAATAAATATATTCATGCGCCCTTCCCTCATCCCATAGCTGACAAGGTAGCCAGAGTAAATAAATTAAATAAATCCACACATAGATATTGACAACATATGTTCCTCTGATTCCAAAGTAAGCAGCTTAAGCACTTGTGTTAAGGAATCGGAAACAACAAGGCAAAACGGCCAGTCCTCAGAAAATTAAATCGTACCAACGGCTTAAATCGTATTTTACATTTGAAAAAAAAAATATCATTGGTGACCTACCTCCTGCAGATCAATCCTTTTTTTTTAATTTCTGTAATGTCACCGGAACTTAGGAACACAGGTACAGGTAGTGAGACTGTAGCCATCTGGGCGGAATTTCATAACAACGCCTTAATACAAACTTCGGCTTTTACAATATTACTTGGATAATGTACAATAACAAAAAAATATCTACACGCTATTTTCAATATTGGGGCAGATAGACGTCCAGACAATTAAGTCCTTTCGTCCCACTTTCCACTGAAGACATTTTTGGGACAACGTGACCAATGCTGAGCCTGTCGCCATCTTTATGTAAACGATAAAATCGTACATACATTTTGATGAGTACCATGACCATGATCAGTATGAACTGGAGATCGACTCGGGTCTCTTGACTCGAAAATCGATCACGCAACCTCTCAGCTATAGTGACTATTATTTTACTAAATATAGGCCTCCCCAAAAGATTGCCACCGTTTTCACCAGAGCTTTTCCTGTTCTTCATCCTCCTTCTCGATATTTGTTATCCCTATCTATTTATTCTACATTTAATATTTATTTTCTTCTTTGTTATTAAATTAAACAGAAAAAAGTTAAAATTTCAACTGACACGAGCGGGATTCGAACCCGCGATCTTCACCATTTCGTGGCGACGCTCTTACCTTAGAGCCACCGTGTCTTACACGCATCAGTTGAAATTTAAACTCGGTATTCTCTTATGTTACTTATGCCTTGTTTATTGGCATAGGCGCCATCTGTTATCCCTTTTCCAAGTGACAATTTGATAATCCTGACTTTTCAGTTAGGAATTATCAATACGATATCGCCTACTTTAATTTTTATTATGCAATTTTATTGATTTTTAAAGCATATTTATGCTGAACTTTTATGTTATTAAATTAAAGAGAACAAAGTTAAAACTTTAACTTTTTTAACTATGCCAATAAACAAGGCATAAGTAATATAAGCGAATACAGAGTTAAAATTTCAACTGATGCGTGTAAGACACGGTGGCTGGGAGGTAAGAGCGTCGCCACGGATCGGCGAAGGTCGCGGGTTCGAATCCGTCCGTGTAAGTTGAAATGTTAACTTTTCTTTTAATATCATAAAATTCAGTATAAATATGCTTTAAAAATCATTAAAATTGCATATTTTCTTCTTTGTTCAATCCCTAGTTCTTCTGGTATTACAATTGATAGGAAACCTTGCTAGGAAGTGATTGCCATGATATCCACGCTAGGTAAGGGGATTGAGGAGCGCTGTACCAGACACCTTACATCTTAGACCCTATGGGCCATCACCGGTGTACTGAATTCTAGTATACTAATTTTCGGGGTGGATATGCCACCATCTGTCAGCAGTTGTAGCTATTTACAAAGCTTCTTCCTTTGTCACCTCCTAAGACACCCATGGGGAAAACGATATGACAACATCATGTCTAAACTCTAAACTCAAATTAAGAAGCCAAAACACTTGTGTCATGGAATCAGAAACAACGAAGGTACCACATACACCCAGACCTGAGACACTATAGAAAAGTGGTTTTCTACTTTGATCTGTCCGGGTATTGAACTCAAGAACTCTGAGCTAGGGACAGCTTCAAAATTGGTGTGCCACTTCTAGAAGCCGTTACGCCATCAATAAAGAAATAAATTTACACTATCGAAGGCATTTATTAGCCTAAGTGCAGGCTTCATATACTGTCTTAATGAATCAGTGTCAATAACTTATCATCATATGTATAGCTTTTTTTTCCCTGCCTGCAGCAATTAAAAAGAAGAAAAAATCTCAGTTTCAGAGAATCGTAAAAGTAATAACAACACGGTTTTACGACGAAAATCCCAACTTTGATCGTATGTTTTACATTTTGGCGTAAACAAAAACTTTTCATGTCGAAGTCTGAGGAAAATCCTTGGCATTTTGGAAACATTCAATGTTTCTGTTTGTTTTAGGATTAGGGGCATGTAACATACAGAGTGTTACGTGACGAGGGTAACGGCGCGTAAAACAAAGAGATACGTATAAAAAGAGTTAGAAATTGTTCAGAACTATTCATTCAGTTCATTTCAAATAATAATATAATCCGTGTGGTGGCACGTAAGAATATTGCCACTCCCTTTCTTCCCGTGGATATTGCGCAACGGGCGACCCCAAAGGACACGGCCTTGGACCGCTCGTTGCGCCTTAGCCGATGGATTGCGGGACAACCATCTCTAAAAATATCAGACCGAGTATGGGCGGTAGCGTCCGAGGGTGAGGTGGTCATCTGCGATCGCCAATCCGCTTGCCAAGCCTGGCGATTATAACCAAATCGCTTCCTGTGGGAGGCCAATGTCCTGCAGTGGTCTTTAACAGCCTGATATGTATGTATGCATATAATAATATAATCTGGAAGATTTCGTAGCTCAGATACAATATAATGAGATACAGACAGTAGTTACCATGTCTTGAAAAACTAATGGTTGCGGGTTAAAATCACGCTTGGGGTAAATATTTGTGTGATAAATATATTATTTATGTTCACGCACAATCCCTGACAGGATAGCCAGAGAGAACAGATCGCCAAGTGTCACGATCCCTACATACTTCTTTCTCTTCTTTCAGATTCATCATCTTCTTCATACATGCACGTCTAGGTATCTGAGTACTCTTGACCCTCCCTCTTCGAGCAATTTGCTAGCATGTTCTTCGAAAGTTAGTCTCGCTCTACCTCGACACCTTTTAATATTAACTTTCGCGCTATATATTTTCTTCACCATTTCGTGGCGACGCTCTTACCTTAGAGCCACCGTGTCTACACGCATCAGTTGAAATTTAAACTCGGTATTCTCTTATGTTACTTATGCCTTGTTTATTGGCATAGGCGCCATCTGTTATCCCTTTTCCATGACAATTTGATAATCCTGACTTTTCAGTTAGGAATTATCAATACGATATCGCCTACTTTAATTTTTATTATGCAATTTTATTGATTTTTAAAGCATATTTATGCTGAACTTTTATGTTATTAAATTAAAGAGAACAAAGTTAAACTTTAACTTTTTAACTATGCCAATAAACAAGGCATAAGTAATATAAGCGAATACAGAGTTAAAATTTCATCTGACACGGGCGGAATTCGAACCCGCGATCTTCACCATTTCGTGGCGACGCTCTTACCTTAGAGCCACCGTGTCTACACGCATCAGTTGAAATTTAAACTCGGTATTCTCTTATGTTACTTATGCCTTGTTTATTGGCATAGGCGCCATCTGTTATCCCTTTTCCATGACAATTTGATAATCCTGACTTTTCAGTTAGGAATTATCAATACGATATCGCCTACTTTAATTTTTATTATGCAATTTTATTGATTTTTAAAGCATATTTATGCTGAACTTTTATGTTATTAAATTAAAGAGAACAAAGTTAAACTTTAACTTTTTAACTATGCCAATAAACAAGGCATAAGTAATATAAGCGAATACAGAGTTAAAATTTCATCTGACACGGGCGGAATTCGAACCCGCGATCTTCACCATTTCGTGGCGACGCTCTTACCTTAGAGCCACCGTGTCTACACGCATCAGTGTCAATAACTTATCATCATATGTATAACTTTTTCCTACCTACCTTTCAATTAAAAGAAAGAAGAAAAATCTCAGTTTCAGAGAATCGTAAAAGTAATAACAACACGGTTTTACGACGAAAATCCCAACGTTAAATATGTTTTACATTTTGGCGTAAACAAAAACTTTTCATGTCGAAGTCTGAGGAAAATCATAAAGCATTTTGGAAACATTCAATGTTTCTGTTTGTTTAGGATTAGGGGCATGTAACATACAGTATGTTACGTGACGAGGTTAACGGCGCGTAAAACAAAGAGATACGTATAAAAAGAGTTAGAAATTGTTCAGAACTATTCATTCAGTTCATTTTCAAATAATAATATAATCCGTGTGGTAACGGCGTAAGAATATTGCCACTCCCTTTCTTCCCGTGGATATTGTAACAGGCGACTAAGGGATACAGCCTTGAATATCGTTGTAGCAACCGATGGATTGCGGGACAACCATCTCTAAAAATATCAGACCGAGTATGGGCAGTAGCGTCCGAGGTGAGAGTGGTCTAATACTGCGATCGCCAATCCGCTTGCCAAGCCTGGCGATTATAGCAAATCCTCCCTGTGGGAGGCCAATGTCCTGCAGTGGTCTTTAACAGCCTGATATGTATGTATGCATATAATAATATAATCGGAAAGTTTAATAGCTCGAATACAATATAATGAGATACAGACAGTAGTTACCATGTCTTGAAAACTAATGGTTGCGGGTTAAAATCACGCTTGGGGTAAATATTTGTGTGATAAATATATTATTTATGTTCACGCACAATCCCTGACGGGATAGCCAGAGAAAACAGATCGCCAAGTGTCACGATCCCTACATACTTCTTTCTCTTCTTTCAGATTCATCATCTTCTTCATACATGCACGTCTAGGTATCTGAGTACTCTTGACCCTCCCCTCTTCGAGCAATTTGCTAGCATGTTCTTCGAAAGTTAGTCTCGCTCTACCTCGACACCTTTTAATATTAACTTTCGCGCTATATATTTTCTTCACCATTCGGTCTTCACTCATTCGCTCAACGTGCCCAAACCACCGAAGCACGCCCTTATCCATTTTTGAGACAAGGTCATCTTTCAAGCCTGCCATATTGCGAATCTCTTCGTTTCGCTTTCGGTCGGCCATGGTAAGGCCGCACATTTTACGAAGTGATCGCATCTCCACTGCATTCAACCTGCTTTTATGCTTCTTCTGGCATACCCAGGTTTCGCTGCCATATAACAAAGTCGGTACCAACACTGCGTTATGTATTGCAAGGCGTGCACTTTTCACAACGCCTTGCCTTTTGATTAACGCAGTCAGGGCACCATTGACTTTGTTCCCGGCAGCGACACGCCTGTCCACATCTAAATCACATCTTCCATCCCGGCTAAACGCACTCCCCAAGTATACAATTTCATTCACCTGTTCTAGACATTCCTGATTTACCCAAATTTCGCACTTCGTTCTTTCTTCGTCCCTTTCAAATACCAGAACCTTAGTTTTATTAGCATTCAAACGGAGACCATTAATTTCACATTCTTCTTCATACACGTGACTAATGCCTGCAGTTCCGCCTCTGATGGTGCAATAAGCACTGCATCATCAGCATAAAGCAATTTAATTTTATGTCACCCAATTTCACACCCAAACAGCTATCTTTCAGCTTCTGTAAACAGCTGTCGAGATACAGTATGAACAGCCAGGAAGACATGACACAACCCTGTTTTACGCCCGTTTGGACGCTAAACATGGGTGACAGGTCATGCCCTACCCGCACACAGGCTTTACAGTCACAGTAAAGAGTGATAAATGATTATATAAATATTTATCGACGTATATCGTACCGTTCCTTTGCGCACTAAGACCGCGACAGGCCCACCCAGTTTAGGTGAAATGCGTAAGGTGAAAAATTCTAATACCAATAACTGAATGGTTATATTATTCCGCTGTACATTCAAAACATTCCGATTGCTTTTATGAAAGCAAAATCAAATTGAAATAAAGTGATTTATCAGCTTGAAAAAATTTAAATATCAAAATGTCCACGTAGCGCAATCGGTCGGATGAAAATAAAGCGAAGCAGAATGTGCCTGATTGCGGATATCGAGTAATTGAAATCAGTTGCACTGGCTGTACGTGACTTATTGTTAAAATCTATACATTTACATAAAATTGAAGTGTCTGTTTGTTATACCAAATTAACAGCTTTTCACGAAATGTATATAAAAGTAAATGTATCCGGTAGTTACATAATAAAGCTATTATAAGCTTCAGGACGTAGCTAGTTTGAAATAAATTAACAATATAACCTGCCCTGAGGCATGAGTACTATCCGTCGCCGGTCTGCTGAATTTGATCTGGTACTTTTCAAGATGATTAACCTATAATCTGCCGGCAGCCAATTGCATTTTAAGGCTTTTTCCCTTTACAATGCAATACAAGACTGTTGATTAAAATTTTAAAAATTAAAATATGTTAAAAAAGTCTGAATTCGAGTGAAGAGTTCGATCACCAGGTGGTAGGCTTGTACCAATTACTTTTTTCAAAACTTATGTAGAATTAACATCGTTGGCTTGGAAATTAAGACGGCGACAGTTCTCCACCTGACGCACTGTCCCAAATTGTATTAGGTGAAAGGTGGGACAAAAGGAGCTAACTGTTTAGACCTCTGTCTACCCCAGTATGGTAAATTGAAAGATAATTTTAAAAAAATATTGTCAAATCTAATATAGGAAATTAATACTCCATTTCTAATTAATGGCTGATTAAAACTGTAACATTGTCATTGATGTGAATTAACTTAAACTGAAAGAACCCAGATTAATCTTGGAACGAGATAGAATATTAGCGAAGCTCTCTAGATAACAATGAACGGTGATTAAAATTCTATACATTCTAATCTAACTTCATAAAATTTTTTATAACTACACATTTTCCTTCAAGGAAATAGTCTGAGATCTAGAAAATTTAATTATTTCGATCCACACTTTTAACAGTGATAGAGCCACGCATCAGCTTTTGTTGCATGAATGGGCCAGCTTGACCAGGGAAGTACCACGACCACACAGAATACCGGCATGAAGTAGAAGTCTAAAAAACTTCAGCGTTTCGTCTGGTGAGTGCAGGTAACTGGTGGCCCACACACCCCCCTTCCCTAATTTTGGGGGGGGGTCACTCTAAGGAAGGCGACACATCTGCTAAGCCTCTGGTATTGCGGGTGTTCATGGGTAGCGGTAATCACTTACCGTCACTCCCTGTCATTCCTTCCTTTCATCACTCTCACTCATCCCTGCGTTCTGTTCCCAACTTACATTCCGTTTCCCACATTCGGCCGTCCTGATACAATGACTGTCCTCAGGCATTCCTCAGCATTCATGATGTTTCAAGTCTTTCAATACAATACATCACACACATTCCACATTCCTTCAGTCATACTTTACAAACATTATCTTAATTATTAAAAAAAAAAAAACAAAAATAAACATAAGCCATCTTAAAAACAAAAGAAAAACAATCTTAAAAACAAAAGAAAACATCTTAAAAACAAAAGAAAACATCTTAAAAACAAAAGAAAACATCTTAAAAACAAAACATCTTTCGAAGTTAGTTACAAATTTCTATACTCAGTATTTAGTTATGCCTTTTATTTTTACATTTTAAATACATTACTCCAGTTAAAACCATGATAACAAAGTAACATACAAGATAAACATATAGCATAGAAAAAATGTCTATTGCTTGCACCTTCTTCAATACTTCTTTCTCCATAGTCTTAGGTATAACCAGTAACTTCTTATCTCCTTTGTACAATACATCATTTTCATCCCAGTAATCTTAGTATGTCTTTTCCTTCAAAACTTCTTTTATAGCTGAGAGCTCCTCGTCCTGATCTTGCGCTTACTTTACTTGATCATGTAGTGTAGTAACTGCCACAAAGGGACAATGGCTCAAAGCATCGACACGCCTCATTTTTGTTCCAGAACGATGCTCTATTTCGAGGTCATATTCTTTGAGGAATAATACCCAGTGGGCTATCTTAGCAGAAATATCCTTCTTTTTCAATGTCACTTCAAATGCCTTACAATCTGTGACAATTTTAAAATGTATTCCATACAAATACTGCCTGAACTTCTTTATACCTTCAATAATATTGGTTGCCTCCAGTTCATAGCTTGAATACCTTAATTGAGCATCATTTGTCTTTCGGCTCATGTAATGAACCGGGTGGAGACCTGTATCTGGTACTGCAAGAGTATAGCCGAATATGCCACACTAGAAGCATCTGTGTGCAACTCTGTCTTCAACTTGGGATTAAAAAATCTTTAACACAGGACTGGATGCTAATCTCTCTTTTAAAATATTAAATGCTTGTCTTTGTTCATCTTCAAAAATAAATTCTTTTTCCTTTCTTAATAAATCTGTGAAAAACTTACTTGTACTACACCATCATCCATCCATTCCTTTACCTGCTCTTCAACTATTCTCTGCTCTGCCAAGGACAAACGTCGTGGTCTCTGGGCGACAGGCACGTCATTTTTAAGAACAATCTTCAGCTCAAAAGGTGCATCTTTCAATTGGATTGGATTATAACCTTCAATACACTGCAAAACTTTTTCCCTTATGGAATAATCAGAAATATGCTCAACTTCCAAAGTGGGATCTGAAAACAACACAACTTAGGCATCCATTCATCACTATCAGACAAAAACTTCACTTTGTACCCATTCCTTATCATGTGGCTTTAGTATTCAATTTCCGGTTTGATCAGGTCAGCCTTCTTCCAATTTATCTTTAGCCCATATTCTGAAGCCACTTTCAACACAAGCTGAAGTCTTTCCACTGCTTGTTCTTTACTTTCTGCTGTAATTAAGATATTGTCTATGAAAATCATCCTAATGCATTGCGAAATAAAATCCCTGAAGACAATGCTTTTGAATCACATAAAATACTTCGGGCAGATGGAGAAACCGAAAGGAGCTTGAAGGAACTCGAATTGACCATGGTGTGTCACTAATGATGTATACGGATAGATTTCTTAGCCACCTTGAGATGAAAGAAACCATTCCTTAAAATTAAAACACTAAATATTTTGGCTTCACACAGCTTATCTATCTTATTGTCGATCACTGGAAATGGAAATTCATCTTTAAAATTTTTTGTTTAACAGTCTATAATCCACACAAACCCTAACTGAACCATCTTTTTTTCTCACTAATACCAAAAAAAAAATATCTTCACGCAATTCCCAATACAGGGGTAGACAGAGGTCAAGTCTAGACAATTAAGTTCCTTTGACCCACCTTCCACCGAAGATATTTTCGGGACAACGTGACAGGTGGTGAGCCGTCGCCGCCTTTATGTCCAAGCCAATGATGAAATTCATACATAAGTTTTGAAAAACTCATTGGTACTGCCACCTGGGGATCAAACTCGGGTCTCTCGACTCGAAATTCCGACCACCCAACAACTCGGCTATCATGGCTTTTACCAAAGGACTTGAATATTCTGAAAACTTACTTGTACTACACCATCATCCATCCATTCCTTTACCTGCTCTTTAACTATTCTCTGCTCTGCCAAGGACAAACGTTGTGGTCTCTGGGCGACAGGCACGTCATCTTTAAGAACAATCTTCAGCTCAAAAGGTGCATCTTTCAATTGGATTGGATTATAACCTTCAATACACTGCAAAACTTTTTCCCTTATGGAATAATCAGAAATATGCTCAACTTCCAAAGTGGGATCTGAAAAACAACACAACAGGCATCCATTCACCACTTTCAGACAAAAACTTCACTTTGTACCCATTCATTATCATGGTTATTTTCGTAGTAATTCTAGAAATGTTATGTCTTTTGATATGATTTTAGGCCTAGGCCTAAAATCATATCCAAAGACATAACATTTTTGTTCACTATATGAAATAACACGTTTTGATAGTTTTGCCGTCGATTGTAATGTCCAAGAACATCTTTCCTAATGAATTCACCATCGTACGTCCGAGTCCCGTCAAACATAAGTTATGTTCGTATTTTTCTGTTCCAACTGTAATGAAACGCTCGTCCGTCATTAAATTGAAGTCGCTGCCGGATTCAATTAAAGCGTTCACTGTTAATTCCTTAATCTTGACACTAATCATCGGCTTCGTTGAGAGATTTCTTGTTTTGTTTACGTTATTTTCCACCTGCATAACTCGTTTCCACCTTTTGACGTCTGGCTGTCACAACTGCTGTCACTTGTCGCACCCACCCTGAAGTTAGGTGAGCGCAGTTTTGCCGACTGAGATCCACTACTGCCAACCGCACGATCTTGCGCTGCGTTCGGCGCGGACTGTTTTACCGACTTGTGAGGAGCGCTAACGCTGCGTTCCGTGCTCGCGCCGCCGCCGGCCGCAGCCCAAGTGTATCGTGATCAAATATGGCCGTACTGATTACAGCGAAAACACTTGAGACCGTTCGGACAATGTGTCGAGATATGACTGTTTTCGCCGCAGTTGTAACAACGTCGAATGGATTTTTCTGTTTTCTTTCTTACAGCTGGTTCGGTTCCCGCTTCTTTCTTCGCATCGTTTACCATCTTGAATTCTAAATTACTAATTTCTCTTTGAGCATAGTGTACGTCGTTACGCCATATAAAATAATTTCGCCTGAGCGCCGTCGATTACATCCACTATGTACTGGATAGCAACATAACCGGGAAATCTCGCTTTTTCCCCAATTCTCTCATCGCAAGCATATACTGATAGTAGCTTTCGTCCTTACGCTTCATTCTGTTTGCCATCAGCTCATGCATTTCTTTACTGTTGATTACATCGGGAAACTCCTTTTGTATAGCCATCTTGAGCTCGTCGTACGTCTTGAATACCTTTTCTGACTTCAACCATAATGCCGCCGTGCCGCACAAAGACCTGCGCACGATTATAAGTTTCTGTTGCGCGGTCCAACTAAATAATAAATCTCAGTTCCTTGAATTATTATAAATGCTTCATAGAATTTTTCTTCTATTCAAACTGAAAATTATTGTAAAATAATATTAAATATAAATCCCACTGAATTCTATTTTTCGAAAGTAATAGTTTTAATGCAGAAGTTTTTTTTTCGTTTCTTTACTTCTAATGAATATAGATTTCGGGAATTCCAATTAACTTCGAGGTTATAGTATAAGAGTTATTGAAACAGAAAATGTCGACTACAGGATAAAGGCTTTTCTCATGTGGCATTTCTCAGGTGGCAGGCGCGTACCAATGTGTTTTCAAAACCTATGTACGATTCACATCGTTGGCTTTGACATAAAGACGGCGGCGGGCTCACCACCTGTTACGTTATCCCAAAAATGTCTTCGGTGGAAAGTGGGTCGACGGGACTTAATTGTTCAGAATGTCTCCCCTCTGTCTACCCCTGTATTGGGAATAGCGTGAAGGTAATTATTTATTTATTTCATATGATTGATTTTCTACAATCACTTCTTTCGACCAGTAGCTCTCGGTAGATGAGGCTTATAATTATATTATCTTTACGAAGTATCAGGAATGCTGGGTTAGACTGAGTTCGAGTCATTACAATAGTTTCGACGCACCTTTGCCGGTGCTTATTTGTGGAAAAGTCTTATGCCCAAGCCAACGCTATTACATGCTACCGTATACATGCATAAACAAATATTTACATAAAAATATATTCATCCCACTTTTTAAATATGAATGTCCCTTTCCTTTTATGAATATCATGTTGTTACTGAAGGAACATAATTAACGGCATATAAAAAATTATTTACTCATCGATACAATTTACCAATATTACATCCATCGATTGATTTCTAAACCTATCTCACTTTTATAATTAGACTTCTCTAATAGAAAAGAAACAGGTGGAAGAAACTACATAGATATTCTATCTTTTGTATTTTTTTAAAATAACGAAAATACAGTTTCAAACATTAAATGATTAGAGATAGCATTGGAACGTTCAACTCATTCCTAGAAATTTTGAAAGAAGCATGAAATGGAATGAATTCAATCACATTATTGTTTTAAATTTATTTCGAGATTATTATTACTCCTAAAGTCACGACAGCCGATTGGTTGGGTGGTCGGAATTTCGAGTCAAAAGACCGAGTTCAATCCCCAGGTGGCAGGTTCGTACCAATGGGTTTTTCTAAAAACCTATGTACGAATTACATCGTTGGCTTGGACATAAAGACGGCAACGGGCTCATCACCTGTCACGTTGTCCCGAAAATATCTTCGGTGGAAGGTGGGTCGAAGGGACAATTGTCTAGACTAGACCTCTGTCTACTCTCTCTCTCTCTGTATTGGGAATTGCGTGAACATATTTATATTTATTTTATTTATTCATTATTTCATAAAGCATTTTCAATTCCTTCTATCTACAGTCATTTTCTAATGCCAGGGTAGCTAGAGATTCAGGCTATGTAGCCTTTACGATCGTTATTTCACCGGAGCACATTTGGAACAGCTTGACAACTGATGAACCTGTCATCTCCATCTTGTAAATTAGCTAATATTACAATATTAATATTTATATAATAATACATATGTAAATATTTATACAAATATATGTATTTACATGACTCCAGTACAAGCTTTCATATTCTTAACACAAATGATTGCTCTAACGATTACATTCGTACCCTGCTCTACGCTTCGAAGGCACGGTCACTACGCACTAGAATATCGTACCGTCTCATTTTTCTAAAATTTCTTTTAATAACTTGAAGTAAGCACCAATGCTTGTAACTGTTAACGGTTTACGAACGAATGTAAGGTTATGTAGTGAACAAGCGACCAATGTAAAAAATGTAATCTAGACAAATTTTCAAATATATACCTTAATGTACACTTAATTAGTAATACTTTTGTAAATAATAAGTACAAATTAAGGGCTCTCCACTAAGTACAGCCTCACCGTTGTAATTGGTGCTTTGAGGCGGCTATGCCCAATCTGCGGCAGCACTAAGTGCTTTACTATGTAACAGATGGGGCTGTTATCATTTACAGAAGCTCGTGTTTTCCATTATTTACCAATAATTAGTAAAATAATTGAACATTAAATGGGTATCGTAAGATGCCGCTAAGGAAAAACCTATAAAATGGCAATGGCTGCCAACAGACACTGGCAGCATTAATCAAAAATATCTTTAAGCTATTTCCAATACAGGGGTAGACAGAGGCCTCAATAACTAACTCATTTTGACCCACCTTTCAACGAAGATATTTTTTGGGAAAACGTGACAGGTGGAGAGCCTGTCGCCGTCTTTTTAGGTCTAAGCCAACGATATGAACGTTACGTAAGTAATTGTAAAACTCTTTGGTACGAACCTGCTACCTAGACAATCCTATACCGAACTTGGGTCTCTTGAATTATATTCCAATCACCCAATCCTAATCCTATGTGTCCTATATGACACCGAGAAACCATTCGAAATATACCAGACTAAATTTCGGAGGAGGTTCATGTTGCACTATAATTTTAAAAGCCGTTATGATGATGACGACGGTGGCGAATGTAAGGGTGAAAAGATCTTTTTTTTATAGAAAAGGGAGGCAAACGAGCAGGTGGTTCACGCGATGGTAAGTGATTACCGCCGCCCATGAACACCCACAATACCAGAGGCTTAGCAGATGCGTTGCCTCCTTAGAGTGCCCCTCCCCAGAATTGGGGAGGAGGTGTGTGGGCCACCGGTTACCTGCACTCACCAGACGAAACGCAGAAGTTTGTTAGACTTCTACTTCACGCCGGTATTCTGTGAGGTCCTGGTACTTCCCCGGTCGAGCCGGCCCATTCATGCAACAACAAAAGCATGGCTGTACCACTGTAAGATCTAACACTCTACCACTAAGAGATCTATTTTAAATGAACTATTCGTAATGAATTAACTGAGCGTGTCGGTCCACAGCTTTGAAATACTATGAGTAGTGCTTTCACAATAATGTGCATGTCTGCAATAACTATATTTTTCCTTAGACAGTACGAATAAAATATTACATTATAAAGACGTAGGGACGAATAATTGCTAAAATGTAAAACTGCGCGATATGCAAAGAAAACGACATTATTTACTTACATCGCGTCTGCTTAGTCACCGCACCAAATGAATTTACGAATTACTTTTATCTGAAATTTCATATCTAAATGTCATAATTCACCGGAGAGCGTGTACACAAAGATATAATAAATCAATTGAGATCTAATCATTACTCGACGCCTGATTTCCTATGATTATGAAAACATACATGAAGCAGGTATTTGACTGTAGAGGAAATTCAATTTACAACCTATAAGAAAAATTAAACATTATGAATTTGTTTTGTTAAGGAAAAGAATGTGTAAAATTATTAATTATTTTTATGGAAACTTCCTAGTTGTTAAGAATAAAATCTTAGGTCAAATTACTCATTTGGGACAACTCTATTTTAGTATCTGCAAACTTTATATTTATTTTATTTATTCATTATTTCATAAAGCATTTTCAATTCCTTCTATCTACAGTCATTTTCTAATGCCAGGGTAGCTAGAGATTCAGGCTATGTAGCCTTTACGATCGTTATTTCACCGGAGCACATTTGGAACAGCTTGACAACTGATGAACCTGTCATCTCCATCTTGTAAATTAGCTAATATTACAATATTAATATTTATACAAATATATGTATTTACATGACTCCAGTACAAGCTTTCATATTCTTAACACAAATGATTGCTCTAACGATTACATTCGTACCCTGCTCTACGCTTCGAAGGCACGGTCACTACGCACTAGAATGTCGTACCGTCTCATTTTCTATAATTTCTTTTAATAACTTGAAGTAAGCACCAATGCTTGTAACTGTTAACGGTTTACGAACGAATGTAAGGCTATGTAGTGAACAAGCGACCAATGTAAAAATGTAATCTAGACAAATTTTCAAATATATACCTTAATGTACACTTAATTTCGGAGGAGGTTCATGTTGCACTATACTTTAAAAGCCGTTATGATGATGACGACGGTGGCGAATGTAAGGGTGAAAAGATCTTTTTTTTATAGAAAAGGGAGGCAAACGAGCAGGTGGTTCACGCGATGGTAAGTGATTACCGCCGCCCATGAACACCCACAATACCAGAGGCTTAGCAGATGCGTTGCCTCCCTTAGAGTGCCCCTCCCAGAATTGGGAGGAGGTGTGTGGGCCACCGGTTACCTGCACTCACCAGACGAAACGCAGAAGTTTGTTAGACTTCTACTTCACGCCGGTATTCTGTGAGGTCCTGGTACTTCCCCGGTCGAGCCGGCCCATTCATGCAACAACAAAAGCATGGCTGTACCACTGTAAGATCTAACACTCTACCACTAAGAGATCTATTTTAAATGAACTATTCGTAATGAATTAACTGAGCGTGTCGGTCCACAGCTTTGAAATACTATGAGTAGTGCTTTCACAATAATGTGCATGTCTGCAATAACTATATTTTTCCTTAGACAGTACGAATAAAATATTACATTATAAAGACGTAGGGACGAATAATTGCTAAAATGTAAAACTGCGCGATATGCAAAGAAAACGACATTATTTACTTACATCGCGTCTGCTTAGTCACCGCACCAAATGAATTTACGAATTACTTTTATCTGAAATTTCATATCTAAATGTCATAATTCACCGGAGAGCGTGTACACAAAGATATAATAAATCAATTGAGATCTAATCATTACTCGACGCCTGATTTCCTATGATTATGAAAACATACATGAAGCAGGTATTTGACTGTAGAGGAAATTCAATTTACAACCTATAAGAAAACATTAAACATTATGAATTTGTTTTGTTAAGGAAAAGAATGTGTAAAATTATTAATTATTTTTTATGGAAACTTCCTAGTTGTTAAGAATAAAAATCTTAGGTCAAATTACTCATTTGGGACCACTCTATTTTAGTATCTGCAAACTTTTATATTTTCTCTTTTCTTTTATATGAAGGTGAATTCAGTGTTCAAGATGATAACTGATTAATTCAGCTATTACTAGTACTGGTTATACTTTTTTTAGATTATCTATAGACAGATCCTAAAAAAACATTTACTGTATGGTCAATTATTGGCCATTTAAATTTATTATGTGTGACTATTTACAAATACATTTTATCACGTAAAGGTAAAAAGGTGGAGACTTGCAAAGGGAAGAAAGGTATATTGCGCGTTGGTATTATTTCACCTCTGCCGATTGTTTTCTGAATTCATGTAAGTATTTGTTTATTGTATTTATTTAACTTTATTATACCTTTTAAGATATATAAGAATAAAAAGCGGGCATTATCATTAAACCAATTTCTGTCTTTTAGCCATGAGGAGTGGAAATATGTCGAAAGAAAGAAGTAAAACCGGAATGGTAAAGAGAAATTGAGAAAGTAAGAGTCTCAGAAAAACAAATGAAGTCTCCGATATGAAGTGAAACGCGATCGAGTCCAACAAGGTTGCCAATCTTTGTAAATAAAGACGTTATTAATTGAGCTACAAAACTATTAATGATGTTTATCGTAGTTTTAATTATTTTCTTGGAGCTTTAACAACAAACTTTATAAAATATATAAAAAGTATCTTCTCGCAATTCTCTATACAGGGATAGACAGAGGTCTAGTATAGAAAATTAAGTCCCTTGGACCCACCTTCCCCGAAGATATTTTCGGGACAACGTGACAGGTGGTTAGCCCGTCGCCGTCTTTATGTCCAAGCCAACGATGAAATTTGCCACCTTCTGCCACGTACTGCCACCTGGCGATCGAACTCAGGTTTCTCGACTCGAAATTCCGAGCACCCAACAACTCGGCTATCGTGACTTATTTACCCAACAACAAACTTTAACATGATTAATGATGAAATAAACGATTCTATAAAACTTAAACAATTCTTAGTTAATAAATAACGCGTAAATAACGCATTCAGATGAAAAAATTAAACATTATGAATTTGTTTTGTTAAGGAAAAGAATGTGTAAAATTATTAATTATTTTTTATGGAAACTTCCTAGTTGTTAAGAATAAAAATCTTAGGTCAAATTACTCATTTGGGACTACTCTATTTTAGTATCTGCAAACTTTTATATTTTTTCTTTTCTTTTATATGAAGGTGAATTCAGTGTTCAAGATGATAACTGATTAATTCAGCTATTACTAGTACTGGTTATACTTTTTTTAGATTATCTATAGACAGATCCTAAAAAAACATTTACTGTATGGTCAATTATTGGCCATTTAAATTTATTATGTGTGACTATTTACAAATACATTTTATCACGTAAAGGTAAAAAGGTGGAGACTTGCAAAGGGAAGAAAGGTATATTGCGCGTTGGTATTATTTCACCTCTGCCGATTGTTTTCTGAATTCATGTAAGTATTTGTTTATTGTATTTATTTAACTTTATTATACCTTTTAAGATATATAAGAATAAAAAGCGGGCATTATCATTAAACCAATTTCTGTCTTTTAGCCATGAGGAGTGGAAATATGTCGAAAGAAAGAAGTAAAACCGGAATGGTAAAGAGAAATTGAGAAAGTAAGAGTCTCAGAAAAACAAATGAAGTCTCCGATATGAAGTGAAACGCGATCGAGTCCAACAAGGTTGCCAATCTTTGTAAATAAAGACGTTATTAATTGAGCTACAAAACTATTAATGATGTTTATCGTAGTTTTAATTATTTTCTTGGAGCTTTAACAACAAACTTTATAAAATATATAAAAAGTATCTTCTCGCAATTCTCTATACAGGGATAGACAGAGGTCTAGTATAGAAAATTAAGTCCCTTGGACCCACCTTCCCCGAAGATATTTTCGGGACAACGTGACAGGTGGTTAGCCCGTCGCCGTCTTTATGTCCAAGCCAACGATGAAATTTGCCACCTTCTGCCACGTACTGCCACCTGGCGATCGAACTCAGGTTTCTCGACTCGAAATTCCGAGCACCCAACAACTCGGCTATCGTGACTTATTTACCCAACAACAAACTTTAACATGATTAATGATGAAATAAACGATTCTATAAAACTTAAACAATTCTTAGTTAATAAATAACGCGTAAATAACGCATTCAGATGAAAAAATTAAATATTCATTTATAGCCTTTTAACCTAGAGACCAAGCTTTGCAGAATGTTATGATATACATTCATATTTATTTAATTATTTAGGTTCACCACCAAGGATTACATCGAAGCAATAAACACAAAACTTAAGTATTAAATATTTTAGGTAAATGTATCCTTAATTAAAAGTAAACAAAACGTTCATAGTTGTACGGACTTCGGAAGAACATCATATTTTTCGTATGTATGGTGTAATATGCACTTTACACCAAAAATTTTATCAAATGAAAAAGTAATTATGTAAAGTTAAAAAAATTTTATTTATAAGATAATGCTTATGTGCTATTATACTGGGTGGGCCATGAATTAGTTAACATTTGAAAAAATCGTATAAAAAACCATTTAACATATTTTAGAAATCGTTTATTTACGAGAAAGCTAATTAGTTTTAATTTATTTTTTATAAAAATTATTTCGTCTAAATGACCATCGTTTCGGTTTTTGCACTCTTCTAAGCGAGTCCTGAAGTTTTCGAATACTCTTCTGCAAAGGGACCGCGAGATCGCCGACATCTCTTCGATGCTTTTTCTTTAAGTTGACGCAGTGTATTCGGTTTATCAATATATACACAACTCTATAAATAACCCAATAAAAAGAAGTCTGCTGGAGATAGATCTGGACATCTGGGTGGCCATGGGATGTCACCCATCTGGATATCAGCTTTTCCGGAAACATGTCTTTGACCACCGGCAAGGACTCGTTCGATGTGTGACACGTGGCTCCATCTTGTTGAAACCATGTGTTGCGATTATAGCCAGCAAATTCCAGTAGCATCGGTGCTAAGACATCCCGTAACATTTTCACATACTCGGCAGAATTAACAGTAACATGCAGCTACCTTAGGAGAGTGAAGCTTTAGGATTTTCGCTGCTCCAACACCTGCAATTGTGCCCCGCCCGCGCCCGCGCCCGCGCCCGCGCCCGCGCCCGCGCCCGCGCCCGCGCCCGCGCCCGCGCCCGCGCCCGCGCCCGCGCCCGCGCCCGCGCCCGCGCCCGCGCCCGCGCCCGCGCCCGCGCCCGCGCCCGCGCCCGCGCCCGCGCCCGCGCCCGCGCCCGCGCCCGCGCCCGCGCCCGCGCCCGCGCCCGCGCCCGCGCCCGCGCCCGCGCCCGCGCCCGCGCCCGCGCCCGCGCCCGCGCCCGCGCCCGCGCCCGCGCCCGCGCCCGCGCCCGCGCCCGCGCCCGCGCCCGCGCCCGCGCCCGCGCCCGCGCCCGCGCCCGCGCCCGCGCCCGCGCCCGCGCCCGCGCCCGCGCCCGCGCCCGCGCCCGCGCCCGCGCCCGCGCCCGCGCCCGCGCCCGCGCCCGCGCCCGCGCCCGCGCCCGCGCCCGCGCCCGCGCCCGCGCCCGCGCCCGCGCCCGCGCCCGCGCCCGCGCCCGCGCCCGCGCCCGCGCCCGCGCCCGCGCCCGCGCCCGCGCCCGCGCCCGCGCCCGCGCCCGCGCCCGCGCCCGCGCCCGCGCCCGCGCCCGCGCCCGCGCCCGCGCCCGCGCCCGCGCCCGCGCCCGCGCCCGCGCCCGCGCCCGCGCCCGCGCCCGCGCCCGCGCCCGCGCCCGCGCCCGCGCCCGCGCCCGCGCCCGCGCCCGCGCCCGCGCCCGCGCCCGCGCCCGCGCCCGCGCCCGCGCCCGCGCCCGCGCCCGCGCCCGCGCCCGCGCCCGCGCCCGCGCCCGCGCCCGCGCCCGCGCCCGCGCCCGCGCCCGCGCCCGCGCCCGCGCCCGCGCCCGCGCCCGCGCCCGCGCCCGCGCCCGCGCCCGCGCCCGCGCCCGCGCCCGCGCCCGCGCCCGCGCCCGCGCCCGCGCCCGCGCCCGCGCCCGCGCCCGCGCCCGCGCCCGCGCCCGCGCCCGCGCCCGCGCCCGCGCCCGCGCCCGCGCCCGCGCCCGCGCCCGCGCCCGCGCCCGCGCCCGCGCCCGCGCCCGCGCCCGCGCCCGCGCCCGCGCCCGCGCCCGCGCCCGCGCCCGCGCCCGCGCCCGCGCCCGCGCCCGCGCCCGCGCCCGCGCCCGCGCCCGCGCCCGCGCCCGCGCCCGCGCCCGCGCCCGCGCCCGCGCCCGCGCCCGCGCCCGCGCCCGCGCCCGCGCCCGCGCCCGCGCCCGCGCCCGCGCCCGCGCCCGCGCCCGCGCCCGCGCCCGCGCCCGCGCCCGCGCCCGCGCCCGCGCCCGCGCCCGCGCCCGCGCCCGCGCCCGCGCCCGCGCCCGCGCCCGCGCCCGCGCCCGCGCCCGCGCCCGCGCCCGCGCCCGCGCCCGCGCCCGCGCCCGCGCCCGCGCCCGCGCCCGCGCCCGCGCCCGCGCCCGCGCCCGCGCCCGCGCCCGCGCCCGCGCCCGCGCCCGCGCCCGCGCCCGCGCCCGCGCCCGCGCCCGCGCCCGCGCCCGCGCCCGCGCCCGCGCCCGCGCCCGCGCCCGCGCCCGCGCCCGCGCCCGCGCCCGCGCCCGCGCCCGCGCCCGCGCCCGCGCCCGCGCCCGCGCCCGCGCCCGCGCCCGCGCCCGCGCCCGCGCCCGCGCCCGCGCCCGCGCCCGCGCCCGCGCCCGCGCCCGCGCCCGCGCCCGCGCCCGCGCCCGCGCCCGCGCCCGCGCCCGCGCCCGCGCCCGCGCCCGCGCCCGCGCCCGCGCCCGCGCCCGCGCCCGCGCCCGCGCCCGCGCCCGCGCCCGCGCCCGCGCCCGCGCCCGCGCCCGCGCCCGCGCCCGCGCCCGCGCCCGCGCCCGCGCCCGCGCCCGCGCCCGCGCCCGCGCCCGCGCCCGCGCCCGCGCCCGCGCCCGCGCCCGCGCCCGCGCCCGCGCCCGCGCCCGCGCCCGCGCCCGCGCCCGCGCCCGCGCCCGCGCCCGCGCCCGCGCCCGCGCCCGCGCCCGCGCCCGCGCCCGCGCCCGCGCCCGCGCCCGCGCCCGCGCCCGCGCCCGCGCCCGCGCCCGCGCCCGCGCCCGCGCCCGCGCCCGCGCCCGCGCCCGCGCCCGCGCCCGCGCCCGCGCCCGCGCCCGCGCCCGCGCCCGCGCCCGCGCCCGCGCCCGCGCCCGCGCCCGCGCCCGCGCCCGCGCCCGCGCCCGCGCCCGCGCCCGCGCCCGCGCCCGCGCCCGCGCCCGCGCCCGCGCCCGCGCCCGCGCCCGCGCCCGCGCCCGCGCCCGCGCCCGCGCCCGCGCCCGCGCCCGCGCCCGCGCCCGCGCCCGCGCCCGCGCCCGCGCCCGCGCCCGCGCCCGCGCCCGCGCCCGCGCCCGCGCCCGCGCCCGCGCCCGCGCCCGCGCCCGCGCATCCCAAGTATGAAGTTATGGAAGAAAACTTAAATTGAGATGTGAGATAGATGTAAACCGAGAAAGTAATATCTGTCCTTTACATGTTTATTTTCTTATGCAAGATTTTCGTACTGCAGACATTAGTCAAGTGTATGAAGGAGGAATTTATGAATTAGTAATAAAGGTCTCTGTTTGAATGGAAAATTATTTATTTAAACAGGACAAATAGACTACGATTAGATAGAGATTAAATAGATTAGATAGAGTGTATTTTGGGTAAACTATCTATTACTATCTATCTATATCTTAATCTCTACAATACCTTAAACTAACTTAGTTATCTAGAACAAGTGGATTAAATAAAAATGTATGACCGGGAAGCATTTTCAGATGGGATGTAAACATGTTCTACATGTGGACCAGCGTGTGTTGGGAACAAAGTAAATGGTACCCCGTCTGCGTAACTTAAGAAGCAGGTATATTATAGGTAAAAAGTGCCTATATACGATCAATTTGTCATGTTCTTATAAAATTAAATAAATAAATATCTTTACGCTATTCCCAATACAATGGGGTACACAGAGATCTAGACAATTAAGTCCTTTCGACGCACTTTCCGTCGAAAATATTTTTGGACAACGTGACAGGTGGTGAGACTGTAGCCGTTTGTATGTCCAAGCCTGCGATAAAGTCGTCCATAAGTTTTTATAAACCCGTTTGGTACGAGCCTGCTATCTGGGGATCGAACTTGGGTCTCTTGACTCCATCTCCGATGACCCAAGCGCTCGACCATCGTGACAATTTTATGACATTACTCTCCTCTCATGGCAGTCTTAAAAATTAAATCTATATTAAATGTATAAGTAATTAAAAATCTTTTAATTAACAAATGCCTTTAATAATGTTTTCTCTGATATAACATAATTAAATACCATTTTAAGACAAAAGCAGCACGTACACTTGATGTTACAGCCCGTAGGCATTTACTAAAATCGGAATCCAACCTTGAAATTTAACTATTTGGCAGCATATCAAGTTTTCGAGCTGATGGCACCACAGAAACAATTTTATGCAATACGATTATGTAAGCTGTTATTAAATGTGTACAGTGAAGTATGAATACGTACAACATTGACACGAACATAATGACATACATTGCTCTCATCCCGAAGTGGCTTAAGTATATCCACTGTTGGATCTAAAACAACGAAGGTACTATAAATACCTAGACCCGAAAATTGTAGACATAAAAAAAATTAAAACTGTTTTACGAACCCGAAACCTCAGAGCTGACCGGAGTGAAAACCGGTGTGTGCGCCACTCGTCCATGGAAGTCGTCAAAGTATGATCACACCATCCACTTTCATCCTGTGGGTATCGCTGCAGACGACTAACGGTATAGTCTTGTGAAACGCACTAGTTACTTAGAAATTTCGAGTTCAGTTACTAAATTCGAAGCTCAATAGAGGTTAACGTAGAAAACGACTTAATCTACATTATCTCGAGTCTCAGTGTTTATTGTTTCCGATTATATGATATACCTTTTTTGCTTCCGATTTCATAACAAAATTGGTTTAGCTAGTTGCTTCGGAATCAGAGCAATATATGTGTCATTGCCTCCTAAGACATGACAAACTCGTTAATAACATCATGGAGGGATATATAGAAGGAAAGCGAGATAGAGGAAGACCAATGATAGGGTATCTATCAAAAATTGAGAAAGAGATTAATGTTATATCTTATAAGGAGGTAAAGCAAATGGCCTTGGACTCAGAAAGACGGACAGAGTTATACAATTTTCTAACATAGATGCTGCACTGACAAGAGCCTAGCTCTTAAGTCAAAGAAGAAAAAATCTCTATTTGTGTGTGTATTTATTAGCTACATTATCCCAGTTCTTTAGACCACTATTTGTATCTTGTGTTCGATTAGAGCTGTAACAGACAATTCAAGCAACTGAAGTCAGGGGCTAAACTTAGGGAACACGTTTACAAGTGATTTTTATACGATTTTTTCAAATGTTAACTAATTCATGGCCCACCAGTATAATAGCACATAAGCATTATCTTATAAATCAATTTTTTAACTTTACATAATTACTTTTTCATTTGATAAAATTTTTGGTGTAAAGTGCATATTACACCATACATACGAAAATATGATGTTCTTCCGAAGTCCGTACAACTATGAACGTTTTGTTTACTTTTAATTAAGGATACATTTACCTAAAATATTTAATACTTAAGTTTTGTGTTTATTGTTTCCGATTATATGATATACCTTTTTGCTTCCGATTTCATAACAAAATTGGTTTAGCTAGTTGCTTCGGAATCAGAGCAATATATGTGTCATTGCCTCCCAAGACATGACAAACTCGTTAATAACATCATGGAGGGATATATAGAAGGAAAGCGAGATAGAGGAAGACCAATGATAGGGTATCTATCAAAAATTGAGAAAGAGATTAATGTTATATCTTATAAGGAGGTAAAGCAAATGGCCTTGGACTCAGAAAGACGGACAGAGTTATACAATTTTCTAACATAGATGCTGCACTGACAAGAGCCTAGCTCTTAAGTCAAAGAAGAAAAAATCTCTATTTGTGTGTGTATTTATTAGCTACATTATCCCAGTTCTTTAGACCACTATTTGTATCTTGTGTTCGATTAGAGCTGTAACAGACAATTCAAGCAACTGAAGTCGGGGGCTAAACTTAGGGAACACGTTTACAAGTGATTTTTATACGATTTTTTCAAATGTTAACTAATTCATGGCCCACCAGTATAATAGCACATAAGCATTATCTTATAAATCAATTTTTAACTTTACATAATTACTTTTTCATTTGATAAAATTTTTGGTGTAAAGTGCATATTACACCATACATACGAAAATATGATGTTCTTCCGAAGTCCGTACAACTATGAACGTTTTGTTTACTTTTAATTAAGGATACATTTACCTAAAATATTTAAAACTTAAGTTTTGTGTTTATTGCTTCGATGTAATCCTTGGTGGTGAACCTAAATAATTAAATAAATATGAATGTATATCATAACATTCTGCAAAGCTTGGTCTCTAGGTTAAAGGCTATAAATGAATATTTATTTTTTCATCTGAATGCATTATTTACGCGTTATTTATTAACTAAGAATTGTTTAAGTTTTATAGAATCGTTTATTTCATCATTAATCATGTTAAAGTTTGTTGTTGGGTAAATAAGTCACGATAGCCGAGTTGATTTTACAAACTCACTTGTGTTATGGAATAAGAAACAACGAATGGGTCACAAATACCCAGTCCCGAGACATGTAGAAAAAGTAGATTTACTCTTTAACATTTTCCCTTTAGTCTATATGCCCCAAGGAATAATACCAAGTCCTAAGTACAAATGTTAGGTTAGGTTGCGAGGTGTCTGGTAGTGCGATCGCCAGTCTGCCTGCCAAGCGTGGCGATTACGGCACGCGAGAGGCCTATGTCCAGCAGTGGACTACTGCAAGCTGTTATGTGTGTACGTAATATAAGTGTAATGTATAAGTCGAAAGTAACATAAGCTTTTGTCGGTGCAGCATCTAAGTAAGTAAGTTTAGTTGTGTTACAGCCTTCGACTAAATGCTGCCCCTGCGGCTCTTCTTGCGGTTTTGTAGTAAACGCGAAACCCTAATTATTGTTTCTAAAATAATGCTAGCCTTAGTTACACCTTACAACATCAGCTACCGCCAGTGAAAGTTCCGTCAAAATCGGTCCAGACGTTTCAGGTGTCTGTCCGTTTGTTCCGGCTAATCTCTGAGACGGCTAGACCGATTTCAACGGGACTTACACTGGCAGAAAGCTGATTTTTTTGTGACGTAACGTGGGATCGTAGGCTACTTTTATTTTAGAAACATATTCACATGTATTCCTCCAATGCAGAGGTAGACAGAAGTCTAGACAATTAAATCCTTCCGACCCACCTTTCACCGAAGATTTTGGGACAACGTGACAGGTAGCGACGAGCTTATCATTGTTTTTGCGTAGATTGTTAAAGAAATAAAACAGTTAAAACATGTCAGTTACCATTTATTATAAAAATATATTACAATACAACAAATTATAAGTAAATTTCTTAGTTCGGAAAGGACATAGTTTTAAATAGAGTTTACTTAAATTAAAGATTACATCAGAAGCATCCTAAGGCCAATTCCTCCTTGCTTCTACCGTCGCCTCCTGATCCTTCTTATCAGCCATTACAAGTTTCAGAAAAAGATACTTTAGAGGCAATTATGTCTTTCTCAAATGGCTCTGCCGGCGGCATTGACGGAATTACGCCTTAACATCTGAAAGATCTTGTAAGCGCGTCCGCCGGTGACGCCGGCCGAATTCTTTTGGGCGACATAACAAAATTAAGTAATTTTATGCTTTCTGGCAATGTAAATCCCAATTTTGTTAAAATCATATATAGAGCAAGGTTATGTGCCTTTAAAAAAGATAATGGTATCCGCCCTATAGCTGTTGGTTCCACTTTTAGACGTTTAACTTCTAAATTAGCATGTAGGCACATAACCTCCGATCTAAAGTCAAAATTTCAGCCTATTCAGTTAGGTTTCGGTAGCAGAGGAGGTTGTGAGGCAGCTGTACATTCAGTGCGTACTTTTTAACACATTGTCAAACAGATGTTCTCTTGAAAGTTGACCTTAGGAATGCCTTTAACTCCCTCGACAGATCAACCCTGCTGAAGGAGGTTGCGAAACATACCCGGAAATTTACCATTACGTTTGGCAATGTTACAGTCAAAACTCTAATTTATTTTACGAAAATCACTTAATTGACTCAGCCCTCGGAGTTCAGCAGGGTGATCCACTGGGCCCAGCATTGTTTAGTTTGGGAATTCAACCGATTATTTCAAAGTTGAAATCCAAACTCAATGTTTGGTACCTAGATGACGGAACCCTAGGAGGAAACCCAGATGACGTGCAAAATGACCTTCAAAAAATTATTCAAAATTTTAAAAACATTGGCCTTGAATTAAATAATACTAAATGTGAACTTTTCATTCCTGACTGTTTGTCTTCTCATAGACACAGTTTGTTTCAAAATTTTAAAAATATATCTCCTGGCATTAAAGTAACTGAGGCGGATTATCTTTACCTCCTTGGAGCGCCGTTATTTATAGAGAGTATGAAACCTCTTTTGAAACTAAAATTTGATCAATTTTTAGAACATGTTAATAAACTGTATATTCTAAATTCTCATATAGCGCTTACTATTTTAAAATATTGCGTTCTTGTTCCTAAATTTACTTATTTACTCCGCTCGAGTCCAGCATGGAAATGTTCTGATTTTTTAAAACAAATTGACCTTAATCTCAAAATAGCTTTGGAAAAAATTCTAAATTTATCTTTAGTCTCATCTAGCTGGACTCAAGCTACTTTGCCTGTTAGATTTGGAGGTATCGGTATAAGAGAGGTTTCAAATATTGCGCTGCCGGCTTTCCTTGCCTCCGTACACAGTGTTCATGATTTGTCACGTAAAATTCTTAAGAATGATTTGGACTTGACCTTTGCTAACGAGGCAAGAGAAGCATGGTTACGTCTCTGTCCCGGCGAGGATATTCCACTGGAACCTAACTCACAAAAACGGTGGGATATCCCGTTGATTCAGAATGTGCAGAAATGCTTACTGAACAATTTTCACTGTGACAGAGACCGCGCCCGATTTCTAGGTGTTTCGACAAAGGAATCCAGTTACTGGCTACATGCTTTACCATCAAGTAACCTTGGTACATTACTAGATAACGAAAGTTTACGTATAGCTGTAGGAATACGTTTGGGAGCATCGATTTGTCAACCACATCGATGTCCTTGTGGCAACGACGTCGACGAGTTAGGCCTCCACGGACTTTCATGCCAAATTAGTGCCGGCAGACTATCTGGTCACGGTTCTTTGATTGAGTTAATCCTAAGGGCTCTTGTTTTCATATTTTTTCCAACTGTTTTAGAGCCTTGTGGAATATTTAGGGAGGATAGTAAGAGACCCGACGGCTTGACTTTAGTCCCTTGGGAGAGAGGCAAACCTCTTGTGTGGGACGCAACTTGCGTCGATACATTAGCGGCCTCTCATATCAAGGGTACTTCGATAAGGGCCGGGGCGGCATCAGAGGCAGCTGAATCGGGTAAATGGCGTAAATATGAGTCTTTGAAAGGAGACTATATATTTGTTCCATTTGCCGTAGAGACAATCGGTCCGTGGGGTCCCCGCGCGATGCAGTTTCTAAAGGAATTGTATCCGCGACTTATCGTTGCCGCTGGTGACAAGAGGGCTGGTTCTTTTCTCGCTCAACGGTTAAGTCTAGCCATTCAACGTGGAAATGCAGCCAGCGTTCTTGGTACCATGCCACGAGGAGTAGGGCTCTACGATTATAATAGTTTTAGTTAATAAGTATTGTAAATATTAACATAATTTTTCTGTAAATAAATATTTATATTTGAAAAATTAGAGTTTCAGCTCAATTTCAATATCGTATCGCATCGTTCGTGACTAGATCCAGGGCTCCCAATTGGACCTGGTAACGCCGAGGACGTGGGGTCCGTGCAGTGGCGCAGCAGCTCGGATACCTGGCGAGGAACGTGCAATTATCTTAACGTTTAAATGTTTATATATCATTTACAATATTAATTATGTCATGGTTAGTAACAAGATATCAGTTACGTAACAAAGTGCTCTGATATATCCTGTTATTCACATCCATTCACATCTTTGCGAGTATATTATCTTAACCGGTGTTAGGGCTAGCCCAAACAAAATGAGCTAATCCTGCAAGTGATACTGATATCACAGAACAGGCTCTACCGATTTCCGTGATACTATTCATTGTGTTATAGTGCTACGAACGCGGTTAGTTTGAGTATATACATAAAAATAGCCTATGAAAGTCCATTTCAGGATTGATTCTACAGGCTTCTCGCGATCATTCAGGCGGATTGGCGATCGCTTTGTCACCAGTTTGCTCATTTTAATCTGGTATTTTCGAGATAGGTAGGGTAGGTAGGGCTCTCCCTCTGTCGCCTCTCGAGACACTCACGGACAGAGAGGATTCGTATGCACATGTAAATCATCAACCCCTAGCTTCGAAGGCAGGATCTGACAGCTTCAAGCTACAGGGGTCAGTTTGTGACCTGCTCCTCCACGCTGCAGCTGCGCCGTCCCGGGAGTGGGCGCTGCCTCCTCCTGCCGCGCACCAGCCCCGGAACTGCGACAGCCGTCCAAGTGCACCGACGTACATAGAGTATTTAGAGGTGGCTTCACAAGCCAATCCAAGAAATTCACGATAGCCAATCTTTAATCTTGAAACTACTTGAAGTTGTTATAAGTTTAAATCCTAGAAACTTCTAACTCTGCCCTCACTGTACATATTATAAGTAGCTACTTATATCTGTTTTAATAATGTTAATGTTGAAAGATACACGAAAACGCATAATAAGTATGAGATTGCGATATCTATATGTACACTGGTGTGCATGTGATAATGTTAGTAAAAATGAGTGTAATTTGCGTATATGACAGGTCATATTCAATAATAAAATACTAAAAAGTATAAAACATCAAAATCTCAATACATTTAAACAGAAACATACATCTAAAGATGGTAGACCAATCGATAAATGTTGTCATTCAATAAATGACCTTTCATTTAACAAAGTGTAATTGCAATATCTCATGTGACATGTACTTCTTATCATGATCATCGTCATCATAACAGTCTAACAGAAGTCTACTGCTGAACATACGCCTCTCCTAAGGATCGCCACATAGAAAGGTCCTGTGTCATTTGCACCTATCGACTTAAGCACGCCCTTATCCATTTTTGAGACAAGGTCATCTTTCAAGCCTGCCATATTGCGAATCTCTTCGTTTCGCTTTCGGTCGGCCATGGTAAGGCCGCACATTTCCTGAAGTGATCGCATCTCCACTGCATTCAACCTGCTTTTATGCTTCTTCTGGCATACCCAGGTTTCGCTGCCATATAACAAAGTCGGTACCAACACTGCGTTATGTATTGCAAGACGTGCACTTTTCACAACGCCTTTGCCTTTTGATTAACGCAGTCAGGGCACCATTGACTTTGTTCGGCAACTGTTCATATAATCCACATCTAAATCACATCTTCCATCCCAATAAACGCACTCCCAAGTATACAATTTCATTCACCTGTTCTAGACATTCCTGATTTACCCAAATTTCGCACTTCGTTCTTCGTCCCTTTCAAATACCAGAACCTTAGTTTTATTAGCATTCAAACGGAGACCATTAATTTCACATTCTTCTTTCATACACGTGACTAATGCCTGCAGTTCCGCCTCTGATGGTGCAATAAGCACTGCATCATCAGCATAAAACGAACAATTTAATTTTATGTCACCCAATTTCACACCCAAACAGCTATCTTTCAGCTTCTGTAAACAGCTGTCGAGATACAGTATGAACAGCCAGGAAGACATGACACAACCCTGTTTTACGCCCGTTTGGACGCTAAACATGGGTGACAGGTCATGCCCTACCCGCACACAGGCTTTACAGTCACAGTAAAGTGTGATAAATGATTATATAAATATTTATCGACGTATATCGTACCGTTCCTTTGCGCACTAAGACCGCGACGGGCCACCCAGTTTGGGTATCCATTTTTGAGACAAGGTCATCTTTCAAGCCTGCCATATTGCGAATCTCTTCGTTTCGCTTTCGGTCGGCCATGGTAAGGCCGCACATTTCCTGAAGTGATCGCATCTCCACTGCATTCAACCTGCTTTTATGCTTCTTCTGGCATACCCAGGTTTCGCTGCCATATAACAAAGTCGGTACCAACACTGCGTTATGTATTGCAAGACGTGCACTTTTCACAACGCCTTTGCCTTTTGATTAACGCAGTCAGGGCACCATTGACTTTGTTCGGCAACTGTTCATATAATCCACATCTAAATCACA
>JAGSMR010000385.1:0-33024 GCA_029286605.1 Sericinus montela
GACAAGGTCATCTTTCAAGCCTGCCATATTGCGAATCTCTTCGTTTCGCTTTCGGTCGGCCATGGTAAGGCCGCACATTTCCTGAAGTGATCGCATCTCCACTGCATTCAACCTGCTTTTATGCTTCTTCTGGCATACCCAGGTTTCGCTGCCATATAACAAAGTCGGTACCAACACTGCGTTATGTATTGCAAGACGTGCACTTTTCACAACGCCTTTGCCTTTTGATTAACGCAGTCAGGGCACCATTGACTTTGTTCGGCAACTGTTCATATAATCCACATCTAAATCACATCTTCCATCCCAATAAACGCACTCCCAAGTATACAATTTCATTCACCTGTTCTAGACATTCCTGATTTACCCAAATTTCGCACTTCGTTCTTCGTCCCTTTCAAATACCAGAACCTTAGTTTTATTAGCATTCAAACGGAGACCATTAATTTCACATTCTTCTTTCATACACGTGACTAATGCCTGCAGTTCCGCCTCTGATGGTGCAATAAGCACTGCATCATCAGCATAAAACGAACAATTTAATTTTATGTCACCCAATTTCACACCCAAACAGCTATCTTTCAGCTTCTGTAAACAGCTGTCGAGATACAGTATGAACAGCCAGGAAGACATGACACAACCCTGTTTTACGCCCGTTTGGACGCTAAACATGGGTGACAGGTCATGCCCTACCCGCACGCAGGCTTTACAGTCACAGTAAAGTGTGATAAATGATTATATAAATATTTATCGACGTATATCGTACCGTTCCTTTGCGCACTAAGACCGCGACGGGCCACCCAGTTTGGGTGAAATGCGTAAGGTGAAAAGAATAATACCAATAACTGAATGGTTATATTGTTCCGCTGTACATTCAAAACATACCGATTGCTTTTATGAAAGCAAAATCAAATTGAAATAAAGTGATTTATCAGCTTGAAAAAATTTAAATATCAAAATGTCCACGTAGCGCAATCGGTCGGATGAAAATAAAGCGAAGTAGAATGTGCCTGATTGCGGATATCGAGTAATTGAAATCAGTTGCACTGGCTGTACGTGACTTATTGTTAAAATCTATACATTTACATAAAATTGAAGTGTCTGTTTGTTATACCAAATTAACAGCTTTTCACGAAATGTATATAAAAGTAAATGTATCCGGTAGTTATAATAAAGCTATTTTTAAGCTTCAGGGCATGTGAGTTTGAAATAATTAACAATATAACCTGCCCTGAGGCATGACTACTATCCGTCGCCGGTCTGCTGAATTTGATCTGGTACTTTTCAAGATGATTAACCTATAATCTGCCGGCAGCCAATTGCATTTAAGGCTTTTTCCCTTTACAATGCAATACAAGACTGATGATTAAAATTTAAAAATTAAAATATGTTAAACAGTTAAAAATTCCTAACAGCGGAGGTGTGATAATGTCTGAATTCGGGCGAGTTCGATCACCAGGTGGTAGGCTCGTACCAATTACTTTTTCAAAACTTATGTAGGATTAACATCGTTGGCTTGGAAATTAAGACGGCGACAGGTTCTCCACCTGACACTGTACCAAATTGTATTAGGTGAAAGGCGGGACAAAAGGACCTAACTGTCTAGACCTCTGTCTACCCCAGTATGGTAAATTGCAAGATAATTAAAAAATATTGTCAAATCTAATATAGGAAATTAATACTCCATTTCTAATTAATGGCTGATTAAAACTGTAACATTGTCATTGATGTGAATTAACTTAAACTGAAAGAACCCAGATTAATCTTGGAACGAGATAGAATATTAGCAGAAGCTCTCTAGATAACAATGAACGGTGATTAAAATTCTATACATTCTAATCTAACTTGATAAAAGTTTTTATAACTACACACATTTTCCTTCAAGGAAATAGTCTGAGATCTAGAAAATTTAATTATTTCGATCCACACTTTTAACAGTGATAGAGCCACGCATCAGCTTTTGTTGCATGAATGGGCTGGCTTGACGGGGAAGTACCGACCACACAGAATACCGGCATGAAGTAGAAGTCTAAAACTGCGTTTCGTCTGGTGAGTGCAGGTAACTGGTGGCCCACCCTAATTCTGGGGAGGTCACTAGAGAGCGACACATCTGCTAAGCCTCTGGTATTGCGGGTGTTCATGGGCAGCGGTAATCTCTTACCATCACTCCCTGTCATTCCTTCCCTTTCATCACTCTCACTCATCCCTGCGTTCCCAACTTACATTCCGTTTCCCTCATTCGGCTGTCCTGATACAATGACTGTCCTCAGACATTCCTCAGCATTCATGATGTTTCAAGTCTTTCAGTACAATACATCACACACACATTCCACATTCCTTCAGTCATACTTTACAAACGTTATCTTAATTATTAAAAAAAAGCAAAAATAAACATAAACAATCTTAAAATCAAAAGAAAAAACAATCTTAAAAACAAAAAGAAAACATCTTAAAAAAACAAAACATCTTTCGAAGTTAGTTACAAATTTCTATACTCAGTATTTAGTTATGCCTTTTATTTTTACATTTTAAATACACTACCTATTTACTCCAGTTAAAACCATGATAACAAAGTAACATACAAGATAAACATATAGCATAGAAAAAAAATAATAAAAATTTAAATGAAACAATGCATTCATCATCTATCATTCTTTACCAAATTATACTTACCAAGTTTCTTGCATTAAGAACTCTCTTCACCTTCTGTTGGCCAACGCTTCATACAATCTGCTGAGCTAGATGTTCTTATAGGCCCCTCAGTAGCACTATCATTTTTTTGTAGATCATAGCAATCATTCCTTCTAACCTTTATCACCTTGTAAGGTGTGATATTTAGGTTTCAGTTTAAGTCCTGAACCAAATTGTGTTTGTTTATAGCCACAATTTCTCCAACTTTGTATTGTGAATGTCCTTTTCTTTTTCTATTATAGCTTTTTGCATTCTCTACTAGAACTCTGAGAATCTGTTCTTAGGCCTGTTTTCTGAGATCCTCTATATTTTCATTGAATACTTGTATGTACTCTTCCTGTACACTTGGCCTCTAGTAATGATAAGGATATGAGAGAGAGAAGAAGAAAGATATAAGCTTCAGAAAGTTCACATGAAAGCATTGATTGAGGAAGTGCGTGAAAGGAGTAGAATGGAAGCGGACAGCGAAAGGGTTGTCGCACAACTTCAAAGGAGAACTCAAACTCTTCTGGAAGAGGTTGGAAGGACCCAGGTGGTGCGACAACCTTAGGAAGCAGGCTCTAAAGTGCTGAGACCAATGACGTCCTCTCAGAAAAATCGGACGTCATGCAGCGATGGAGCAATTTTATAGAGATGTATGCGTGTGATGATCTTAGTGAGGGATCCGGGGGTGACGCCGTGACTGGTACGCCAGACCCGGACCTCGATGACACTGAGGTCATCAGTATGAAAGAGATTGAATGTGCGATTAGAAGTTTGAAATGTGGTAAGGCTGCGGGACTAGACAGAGTTACTGCTGAAATGGTCAAGTATGGTGGGCCCACGCGTCTGGGACAGCTTTCATCTGCTGTGCAATTTGTGCTGGCGAACGAAGAACAACCGGATGATTGGCGATTCACGGTCATTGTGCCTTTATATAAAGGTAAGGTTCACATTATGACTGCGGGTGCTATCGGGCGATCAGCTTGACCAGTTTAGCAAGTAAAGTTTACACGAAGGTTTTTGACACGTAGGATGCAAGAGAAATCGGAAAGATTTCTATGGGAGGCACAATGCGGATTTAGACCTGGAAGAGGATGCACGGATCAAATGTCTTCTCTCCGCATGATCGCGGGCTTTCTAAAACACTAACCAGAAGATTTTCTGTGCTGTGGATCTTGAGAAAGCATTTGATAAGGTTGTAAGGAAGAAAATGTGGGAACTGTTGCCGGGGTACATGGTGGATGGTCGATTGCTAAGGGCTGTGCAGTCACTTTACTGTGACTGTAAAGCCTGTGTGCCGAGTAAGACATGACCTGTCACCCATGTTTAGCGTCAAACGGGCGTAAAACAGGGTTGTGTCATGTCTTCCTGGCTATTCATACTGTATCTCGACAGCTGTTTACAGAAGCTGAAAGATAGCTGTTTGGGTGTGAAATTGGGTGACATAAAAGTAAATTGTCTGCTTTATGCTGATGATGCAGTGCTTATAGCACCATCAGAGCAGAACTGCAGGCATTAGTCACGTGTATGAAAGAAGAATGTGAAATTAATGGTCTCCGTTTGAATGCTAATAAAACTAAGGTTCTGGTATTTGAAAGGGACGAAAAAAGAACAGAAGTGCGAAATTTGGGTAAATCAGGAATGTCTAGAACAGGTGAATGAAATTGTATACTTGGGAAGTGCGTTTAGCCGGGATGGAAGATGTGATTTAGATGTGGACAGGCGTGTCGCTGCCGGGAACAAAGTCAATGGTGCCCTGACTGCGTTAATCAAAGGCAAGGCGTTGTGAAAAGTGCACGCCTTGCAATACATAACGCAGTGTTGGTACCGACTTTGTTATATGGCAACGAAACCTGGTATGCCAGAGAAGCTGGCAAAAGCAGGTTGAATGCGGTGGAGATGCGATCTCTTCGTAAAATGTGCGGCCTTACCATGGCCGACCGAAAACAAACGAAGAGATTCCCCGCAACTGGCGGAGTTGAAAAGATGACCTTGTCTCAAAAATGGATAAGGGCGTGCTTCGATGGTTTGGGCACGTTGAGCGAATGAGTGAAGACCGAATGGTGATATATAACGAAGTTAATATTAAAGGTGTCGAGGAATGAGCCAAGTTGTTCTTTCGAAGACCATGTGAGCAAATTGCTCGAAGAGAGGAGGGTCGAGTACTCGGATACCTAGACGTGCATGTATGAAGAAGATGATGAATCTGAAAGAAGCGAAAGAAACATGTAGGGATCGTGACACTTGGCGATCTGTTTTCTCTGGCTATCCGTCAGGGATTGTGCGTGAAGATAAATAAATAAATACTCTTCCTGTAGTAACTCTTGTATCTTCTTGTCTTCTTTTACTTGTATTTTGCACCTACAAGTAGTTCACAAAGGTGTACAGTTGATGCTTCTTTGAGAGAATTGCCCCAATGTGGCTGTTTGCAGTCGACTAATGTGTTTGTACCAAAGGCCAGAGTTCTCTATAAACGACTTCGTAAGTAATGATTAATATTCTGTGTATTCTCTCGACTTGTCAGTAGTCAGTTGTACAGTAATCTTGAAACTCATGACTAGTGAATGCAGTGCCTTTGTCAGTGATTATTCGTCGAGGGTTTCCGAAGGTTTGCTGATGGATCTACAGTTTCTCTACGGCGATGTGCTTGTTGGAAACATGCCGTAAATTTAGTGAAAGTGTCCACCACTTTCAGTATATGAATTATACTGTTTACTAGTTTGCGTCAAAGGTCCAACATGATCCAAATAGATGGCATCCGAGATACTGTTCTTCTCAATTGGATGCAGAAATCCTTCTTGCTTCCTTGCTTCGTAGCTAACAGGCATGGAATGCTTGTCACTATAAAATCTTAAATTTTCTTATCTAATCCTGTTATGTAATAATCTCTTTCAATAGCTTCTTTCATCTTCTTCTTAGAAAATGTCCATTGCTTGCACCTTCTTCAATACTTCTTTCTCCATAGTCTTAGGTATAAACAGTAACTTTTTTATCTCCTTTGTACAATATACCATTTCATCCCAGTAATCTTAGTGGCAATATGCTTTTCCTTCAAAGCTTCTTTTGTGAGCCCCTCGTCCTGATCTTGCGCTTGCTTTACTTGATCATGTGGTGTAGTAACTGCCACAAAGGATAACGGCTCTAAGTATCAACGTACCCCTCATTTTTGTTCCAGAACAATGCTCTATTTCGAGGTCATATTCATTGAGGAATAATACCCAGTGGGCTATCTTAGCAGAAATATCCTTCTTTTCGCTTGGCAGTTCAGTACCCTTACAATCCATGACAATTTAAAATATATTCCATACAAATACTGCCTGAACTTCTTTATACCTTCAATAATATTGGTTGCCTCCAGTTCATAGCTTGAATACCTTAACTGAGCATCATTTGTCTTTCGGGTCATGTAATGAACCAGGTGGAGATTTCTATTATCTGGATGGTACTGCATGAGTATAGCCAGAGCCTTTACACACCACTAAAGAGCGTCTGTGGCTGCTTTCATCTTCAACTTGGGATTAAAAATCTTTAACACAGGACTGGATGCTAATCTCTCTTTTAAATATTAAATGCTAGTCTTTGTTCATCTTCAAAATAAATTCTTTTCATACCTCGTAAATCTGAAAAACCGCCATACTACCATCATCCATCATTCCTTTACCTGCTCTTCAACTATTCTCTGCCCTGCCAAGGACAAACGTCGTGGTCTCTGGGCGACAGGCGTCATTTTAAGAACAATCTTCAGCTCAAAGGTGCATCTTTCAATTGGATTGGATTATAACCTTCAATGAAAACTTTCCCTTGTAAATAATCAGAAATATATCGCTTCGAAATTGGGATCAAAACTTCTTCCAGCTTAGGCATCCATTCATCACTGTCAGACAAAAACTTCACTTTGTACATTCATTATCATGGTTATTTTTTCGTAATAATTCTAGGCTTAAAATCATATCAAAGACATAACATCTTTGTTCACTATATGAAATAACACGATATAGTTTTCCAGAAGTAATTTCGTAATGTCCAAGAACATCTTTCCTAATGAATTCACCATCGTACGTCCGAGTCACGTCAAACATAAGTTATCTTCGTATTTTCTGTTCCAACGGTAATGAAACGCTCGTCCGTCATTAAATTGAAGTCGCTGCCGGATTCAATTAAAGCGTTCACTATTAATTCCTTAATCTTGACACTAATCATCGGCTTCGTTGAGAGATTTCTTGTTTTGTTTACGTTATTTTCCACCTGCATAGCCTCATTTCTACCACGCGACGTCTGGCTGTCACAACTGCTGTCCTTGTCGCACCCACCCTGAGTTAGCTGAGCGCAGTTTTGCCGACTGAGATCACACTACACCCATGCACGATCTTGCACTAGTTCAGCGCGGACTGTTTACCGACTGGCGGAGGCGCTAAGCGCTGCGTTCAATCTTCGCGTCGCCGCCGGCCGCAGCCAAGTGCATCGTGATCCATGCCTGTCAGCACTGATTACAGCGAAAACACTTGAGACCGTTCGGACAATGTGTCGAGATATGACTGTTTTCGCCGCAGTTGTAAGCAGCGTCAGGCCAGATTTTTCTGTTTTCTTTCTTACAGCTGGTTCCGGTTCCCGCTTCTTTCTTCGCATCGTTTACCATCTTGAATTCTAAATTACTAATTTCTCTTTGAGCATAGTGTACGTCTTTACGCCATATAAAATAATTTCGCCTGAGCGCCGTCGATTACATCCACTATGTACTGGATAACAACATAACGGAAATCTCGCTTTTCCCAATTCTCTCATCACAAGCATATACTGATAGTAGCTTTCGTCCTTACGCTTCATTCTGTTTGCCATCAGCTCATGCATTTCTTTACTGTTGATTACATAGGAAACTCCTTTTGTATAGCCATCCTTGAGGAAGCTCTGACGTCTTGAATACCTTTTCTGACTTCAACCATAATGCCGCCGTGCCGCACAAAGACCTGCGCACGATTATAAGTTTCTGTTGCGCGGTCCAACTAAATAATAAATCTCGGTTCCATGGATTATTGCAAATGCTAAAATTTCTTCTCTTCCAATGATCAACATAAAATAATGTTTAAAATATAAATACCACTAAATTCTATTTTCAATAGTTTAATGCAGAAGTTTTTTTTCGTTTCTTTACTTCTAATGAATATAGATTTTCAAAGTTCAATTATTTCCGGTTATAGTATAAGAGTTATTGAAACAGAAAATGTCGACTACAGGATAAAGGCTTTTCTCACGTATTGGCATTTCTCAGGTGCTTGGGCGTACCAATGTGTTTTCAAAACCCTTTGGTTGCATGTTGAAACACGATATAAGAACGGCGGGCTCTACCTGTTACACGTTATACCAAATAATGTCTTCGGTGGAAAGTGGGTCGACGGGACTAAACTGTCTAGAATAGACCTCTGTCTACCCTGTATTGGGAATAGCGTGAAGGTAATTATTTATTTATTTCATGTGATTGATTTTCTACAATCACTTCTTTCGACAATAAAATAACAAATATGGGGCTTGCCATTATATCTTTACAGTATTAGGAATGCTGGGTTAGACAGAGTTCGAGTCATTACAATAGTTTTAGGCACACCTTTGCCGGTGCTTATTTGTGGAAAAAGTCTTATGTCCAAGCCAACGCTATTACATGCTACCGTATACATGCATAAACAAATATTTACATAAAATATATTCATCCCACTTTTTAAATATGAATGTCCCTTTCCTTTTATGAATATCTTCTTCGTTTCTGAAGGAATTTTTATATAACATATCAATTATTATATAATTTTACCATTATTCATCGATTGATTTCTAAACCTATCTCACTTTTATAATTAGGCTTCTCTAATAGAAAAGAAACAGGTGGAAGAAACTACATAGATATTCTATCTTTTGTATTTTTAAAATAACGAAAATACATCTTCAAACATTAAATGATTAGAGATAGCATTGGAACGTCAACTCATTCCTAGAAATTTTGAAAGAAGCAGGAATGAGATTGATTTTAATCACACGTTATTGTTTTAAATTTATTTCGAGATTATTATTACTCCACAAGGTGCGACAATAAATTTCAGTTATGAATTTAAAGGTCAAAAGACCGAGTTCAATCCCAGGTGGCAGGTTCGTACCAATGGGTTTCATAAACCTATATTGCGGTGCAGCATCGATATTTGGACATGAGACGGCAAAATAATACTGTGCGTTGTCCACGAAATATCTTCAGTGGAGGATAGTTGGAAGGACTTTATTGTCTCGACCTGACCTCTGTCTACCCTGTATTGGGGTGCGTGAGATATTTGTGGTATTATAGAAGCGAGAAAAAAGAAAACCATTTTGTAGTTGTGTGGTACCAAGTGAAGCCAGGTTGCTGCTATGAATAATGAAGAAAATAATGAATAAATAAAATAAATATAAATCGCAATCATCAAAATCTTCACGCAATTCCCAATACAGAGAGAGTAGACAGAGGTCTAGTCTAGACAATTGTCCTTTGACCCGCTTCCACCGAAGATATTTTCAGGCCAACGTGACAGGTGGTGAGCCCGTCGCAATCTTTATATCTAAGCCAACGATAAAAATCGTACATAGGTTTTGAAAAACCCATTGGTACAAACCTGCCACCTGGGGACCGGGCACCGGGTCTCTTGACTCGAAATTCCAACCACTCGGCTATCATGGCGGTCACGTGGTGTCAGTAAATATTTTAATTAGATTTCTTTTTAAAAATAAATTCTAGACATAATAAGACATTAAGAACTCTCAGGACTTTCATACGCTACAATGGAATCAAAGTTAAATAATACAGATAATGAAATTTGTACTGACTTCAAAGACATTAAACTTGTAGATTTATTCTACTTTGGTACAAAAGGATTATAACAAGTTCAAATAAAGTTACATATTAATGTCATGATAGCCGAGTGGTTCGATGATCGGAATTCGAATCTAGAGACAAGAGTTCGCGCTATATATTTTCCTCGCCATTCGGTCGTCACTCATTCGCTTAATGTGCCCAAAACATTTAAGCACGCCTTTATTCATTACAGTGAAAAGATGATCTTTCAAACCGGACATGTGCGATTCTCTTCCTTCGTTTTCAGTCGGCCTTGAGCGCCGCATATTCGACGAATAGATCTAATCTCTTGAAGAGGAAGCTTATTGTAAATGTTTAGAAATTCTGCCAAAAGCCAAAGATTCTATAGTGAAGATGCGATAGGTCGCTTGTTCACTACATAGCCTTACATTCGTTCGTAAACCGTTAACAGTTACAAGCATTGGTGCTTACTTCAATTTATTAAAAGAAATTTTAGAAAAATGAGACGGTACGACATTCTAGTGCGTAGTGACCGTGCCTTCGAAGCGTAGAGCAGGGTACGAATGTAATCGTTAGAGCAATCATTTGTGTTAAGAATATGAAAGCTTGTACTGGAGTCATGTAAATACATATATTTGTATAAATATTTATATATGTATTATTGTATTAATATTGTAATATTAGCTAATTTACAAGATGGAGATGACAGGTTCATCAGTTGTCAAGCTGTTCCAAATGTGCTCCGGTGAAATAACGATCGTAAAGGCTACATAGCCTTCCCGGGCTGTAGCGATCTTCATCTCTAACTACCCTGGCATTAGAAAATGACTGTAGATAGAAGGAATTAAAAATGCTTTATGAAAAAATGTAATCTGAACAAATTTTCAAATATATACCTTAATGTACAATTAATTAGTAATACTTTTGTAAATAATAAGTACAAATTAAGGGCTCTCCACCTAATGCAGCCTCTACCGTTGTAACTGGTGGTCTGCAGCAGCACTAAGTGCTTTACTATGTAACAGATAGGGCTGTTATCATTTATAGAAGCTCGTGTTTTCCATTGTTACCAATAATTAGTAAAATAATTGAACATTACATGGGTATCGTAAGATGCCGCTAAGGAAAACCTATAAAATGGCAATGGCTGCCAACAGACACTGGCAGCATTAATCAAAAATATCTTTAAGCTATTTCCAATACAGGGTAGACAGAGGCCTCAATAACTAACTTATTTTGACCCACCTTTCAACGAAGATATTTTTTGGGAAAACGTGACAGGTGGAGAGCCTGTCGCCAAATCAGCACTAGGTCTAAGCCAACGATATGAACGTTACGTAAGTAATTGTAAAACCCTTTGGTACGAACCTGCTACCTAGACAATCCTATACCGAACTTGGGTCTCTTGAATTATATTCCAATCACCCAATCCTAATCCTATGTGTCCTATATGACACCGAAACCATTCGAAATGTACCAGACTAAATTTCGGAGGAGGTTCATGTTGCACTATACTTTTAAAGCCGTTATGATGATGACGACGGTGGCGAATGTAAGGGTGAAAAGATCTTTTTATAGAAAAGGGAGGCAAACGAGCAGGTGGCTCACGCGATGGTAAGTGATTACCGCCGCCGCGAACACCCACAATACCAGGCTTAGCAGATGCATTGCCTCCCTTAAATGCCCCCCTCCCCAGAATTGGGGGAGGGAGGTGTGGGCCACCGGTTACCTGCACTCACCAGACAGAAACGCAGAAGTTTGTTAGACTTCTACTTCACGCCGGTATTCTGTGAGGTCCTGGTACTTCCCCGGTCGAGCCGGCCCATTCATGCAACAACAAAAGCATGGCTGTACCACTGTAAGATCTAACACTCTACCACTAAGAGATCTATTTTAAATGAACTATTCGTAATGAATTAACTGAGCTTGTCGGTCCACAGCTTTGAAATACTATGAGTAGTGCTTTCACAATAATGTGCATGTCTGCAATAACTATATTTTTCCTTAGACAGTACGAATAAAATATTACATTATAAAGACGTAGGGACGAATAATTGCTAAAATGAAAAACTGCGCGATATGCAAAGAAAACGACATTATTTACTTACATCGCGTCTGTTTAGTCACCGCTCAATTAGTTACGAATTACTTTTATCTGAAATTTCATATCTAAATGTCATAATTCACCGGAGAGCGTGTACACAAAGATATAATAAATCCAATTGAGATCTAATCATTACTCGACGCCTGATTTCCTATGAGTATGAAAACATACAAGAAGCAGTTATTTGACTGTAGAAAATTCAATTTACAACCTATAAGAAAACATTAAACATTATGAATTTGTTTTGTTAAGGAAAAGAATGTGTAAAATTATTAATTATTTTTATGGAAACTTCCTAGTTGTTAAGAATAAAAATCTTAGGTCAAATTTCTCATTTGGGACCACTCTATTTTAGTATCTGCAAACTTTTATATTTTATTCTTTTCTTTTATATGAAGGTGAATTCAGTGTTCAAGATAGCTGATCAAGGTAACTGATTAATTCAGCTATTACTAGTACTAGTTATACTTTTTAGATTATCTACAGACAGATCTAAAAACATTTACTGTATGGTCAATTATGTGGCCATTTAAATTTATTATGTGTGAATATTTACAAATACATTTTATCACGTAAAGGTAAAAGGTGGAGACTTGCAAAGCGAAGAAAGGTATATTGCGCGTTGGTATTATTTCACCTCTGCCGATTGTTTTCTGAATTCATGTAAGTATTTGTTTATTGTATTTATTTAACTTTATTATACCTTTTAAGATATATAAGAATAAAAGCGGACATTATCATTACACCAATTTCTGTCTTTTAGCCATGAGGGTGGAAATATGTCCAAAGAAAAGTAAAACCGGAATGGTAAAGAGAAATTGAGAAAGTAAGAGTCTCAGAAAAACAAATGAAGTCTCCGATATGAAGTGAAACGCGATCGAGTCAAACATGGTTGACATTCTTTGTAAATAAAGACGTTATTAATTGAGCTACAAAACTATTAATGATGTTTATCGTAGTTTAATTATTTTCTTGGAGCTTTAACAACAAACTTTATAAAATACATAAAAAGTATCTTGACGCAATTCTCTATACAGGGGTAGACAGAGGTCTAGTATAGAAAATTAAGTCCTTGGACCCACCTTCCCGAAGATATTTTCGGGACAACGTGACAGGTGGTTAGCCGTCGCCGTCTTTATGTCCAAGCCAACGATGAAATTTGTACATAAGTTTATGAAAAACTCATTGGTACTGCCACCTGGGGATCGAACTCAGGTTTCTCGACTCGAAATTCCGAGCACCCAACAACTCGGCTGTCGTGACTTATTTACCCAACAACAAACTTTAACATGATTAATGATGAAATAAACGATTCGATAAAACTTAAATAATTCTTAGTTAATAAATAACGCGTAAATAACGCATTCAGATGAAAAATTAAATATTCATTTATAGCCTTTTAACCCTAACTTTAGCTTTGCAGAATGTTATGATATACATTCATATTTATTTAATTATTTAGGTTCACCACCAAGGATTACATCGAAGCAATAAACACAAAACTTAAGTATTAAATATTTTAGGTAAATATATCCTTAATTAAAAATAAACAAAACGTTCATAATTGTACGGACTTCGGAAGAACATCATATTTTCGTATGTATGGTGTAATATGCACTTTACACCAAAATTTTATCAAATGAAAAAGTAATTATATAAAGTTAAAAATTGATTTGTAAGATAATGCTTATGTGCTATTATACTGGGTGGGCCATGAATTAGTTAACATTTGAAAAAATCATATAAAAAAACATTTAACATATTTTAGAAATCGTTTCTTTACGAGAAAGCTAATTAGTTGTAATTTATTTTTAAAAATTATTTCGTCTAAATGACCACCGTTTCGGTTTTGCACTCATCTAAGCGAGTCCTGAAGTTTTCGAATACTCTTCTGCAAAGAGACCGCGAGATCGCCGACATCTCTTCGATGCTTTTTCTTTAAGTTGACGCAGTGTATTCAGTTTATCAATGTAGACACAACTCTTTAAATAACCCATAAAAAGAAGTCTGCTGGGGATAGATCTGGACTTCTGGGTGGCCATGGGATGTCACCCCGTCTGGATATCACCTTTTCCGGAAACATGTCTTTGACCACCGGCAAGGACTCGTTCGATGTGTGACACGTGGCTCCATCTTGTTGAAACCATGTGTTACGATTATAGCCAGCAAATTCCAGTAGCATCGGTGCTAAGACATCCCGTAACATTTTCACATACTCGACAGAATTAACAGTAACTGAACGGCCTCGAGAATCTTCAAAAAGTAAGGTCAATGATTCCTTTTGCTGAAATTGCAGCCCATACAGATACCTTAGGAGAGTGAATCTTTAGGATTTTCGCTGCTCCAATACCTGCAATTCTGTTTGATTACATGTCCATTTAGGTGGAAATGGGCTTCATCAGAAAATAAGATGTTGTGAAAATTACTGAAACATTGTTTCGGCATATGACTTACGCAAATTTAAATCATTAGGGTTTAGTTCTTGCACTAGCTGGATCTTATATGGATTTAATTTCAAAATACGGCGTAATGATGTGCAGGATAATCCTAATTCAGCCGAACGTTTGCGTGTCTATAAATCTGGATCACGTCGAACAGAAGTGGAAACTTGCTGCACGTTCTCTTCGCTCCGAAGTCCGTGGGCCGCCGGTTTGTTTCACATTTAGTGTAGATCCGTCTCTTCGAACTTCTTCACCCATTTCTTTATTAAAGGAGCACTTGGACACTGACTTAAGTCGTGTAAACCATATTCAACGCGAAATAAGCGTCTCACAGTAACGAGCGAAAAGTCGTTTAAATAAAACTGTTTCACGCAGTAAGCGCGTTGCGGCCCCGTGATTTTTTGATAACCGTGGAGGAAATGTTTTATGCACGAACGTTCCTTGGCTGGGAGGCCACCGAAACGAACAGTGTCGGGCTCGAATGTCAGAAGGAGAAGCATACCGACTAAAACCATCCACGGGATGCTGTTGGCCCGGAGGCCTTTACAGCTTCATCTAAGGAGACTTGCGAGGAGGCTGGCAAGTTAGAAGTTGAAGACAATAATGGCTGCTGCTGCGAAGCGCTGCGTCCCCTAGAACGAAAGAAGACTTCCGACATGAGGGAGGGCCATGCGATCCGAGGGCCCCAGTAGGTTTGGAGAAAATCTCCTCTCGGATCGCCTTGTGTTAACCATTTAGTGACGACTATGACCACGAGAAAGTCTCGTGCTAGTCGTGAAATTACGACGATGGCGAGGTTGTGTAAGCCGCAGAACGCGGCTTGTGTCTATGTGTGCGAAAGTACGTAGGGGTTGGGGACGTGCGCGAATACTATACTGGCGTATGACATGACGGGTCGTACGCAAGTTGTGTATAGGCAGTTATTAAACAACAAAAATTAAAATTATTAAATATTTAATTATTTTTGTAGGTCTGTTGCCAATCGGCAAAGGCCTCCTACCTTTTCCATTCCTGCCTATCTTGGGCCCTCTATTCCACGTTACTCCTTCAACTTGCCTAACGTCATAATCCCACCTTTTATGCAGTCTGACTCTCTTCATTTTCCTTCTCTGGGATACCATTGTGTCACATGCTCCATTTCTCTAGACCTCTTATCATGTGACCTGCCCATTGCCATTTGAGTCTTTTGATTTTGGATGTTATGTCTATGTCCTTCGTCTTTATTCTGATGGCATGCTTTTTTATTCAGTTAGACCTTTTCACATTCAACATGCTTCTTTCCATTGCATGTTGACAGATTCATGTTCCTCGTCTTATTTTGTGTCAAAGCCCATGTTTGGCTGCCATACATTAAAACAGGTAGTACACAGGTGTTTAAAACTTTGAGTAATGTGCAGAGTTGAGTGAAATTAATTAGGATACTTGAACAGTATATTTAAAATGAATAAAATATAATTTTAAATAATAATAGTCCTGCGCGATGCAGCTTCTAAAGGAATTGTATCTGCGTCTGGACCTAGCCCTGGTGACAAGAGGGCTGGTTCTTTTCTCACTCAACAGTTAAGTCTAGCCATTCAACGTGGAAATGCAGCCAGCGTTCTTGGTACCATGCCACGAGGTAGGGCTCTACGATTATAGTAGTTTTAGTTCATAAGTATTTTAAATATTAACATTATTTTGTTTCTGTAAATAAAGGATTAGAAAATTAACATTTCTCCTTGCGTATTCCTTTTACTTCTCTGTAATTATAATATAAAATTTCATAAGATATCAATGACTTTAAGTGAAAAGTAAGAAACAAAACAAACTTGCGGTTTGTCGCGACGATTTCGCGACTTCTCTAGTGATACGTGTGGGACACGGTGGCTCATATTCGCCGAGATAAATGTGTGGCCACGATACGGCAGAGGTCACGGGTTTGTATCCCGTCCGTGCGCAATTTAATTATTATCACACAAGATATTCACGAATAGCTACTATGGGTGATGAAAAATAATTACAATTTCTTTGAAGTCTGTCTAATATAGAATAATGCCAAATTAATTAATTTCTATGATACCAAGAAATAAATACATGTGGATCACATCACATACACACATTACTCTGATCCCAAAGTAAGTAGCTAAAAGCACGCGTGTTATGGATTCAGAAACAACTAACATACCACAAACATGCGGACCCGAGAAAACGTAGTAAAAGTGTTTTCTACATGGACCCATCAGGAATCGAATCCGGAATCACAAAGTTTGAATCTGTCGCTACTTGTCAAAGAGGTCAAACCACATACACCCAGAACCGATACAATGTATAGCCGTTGCTACATTGTCCCGTACCATGTTAGCAACATTATTTACTAATTTGACCCGTCCGGGGAATCGAAGCCGCGCCCACAGTTAACAACTCCAGATAAACCTGTGTGTACGCCATTCGTCCACCGAGCTCGTCATTTTAAAATGTACAGTGAAACGTTTAAATGAATATGAACCATTCAAGTTTAAATTTTGTAAGCGTTTTATTGTTGCAATAAAATAAAGAAATGGAACAATAATTTAATAAATATTTTTAAATAAATAAATGGAATAATAATTTTGACCGTGTAGTAACGGTGTACGAATATTGCTACTCCTTTCTTCTCGTGGGTTTCATATGGGGCGACTGAGGAAAACTGGCCTGAATAGTGTTATGGCAATTGATAGATGGCAGGATAACCATCTCTAAAAATATCAGACTATAATAATCAGACCTCACCGTACCGTCTCCACCTCAGACAATAATAATCGGCTGAGGTGCGAGTGGTCTGGCACAGCGATCGCCAATCCGCTTGTCAAGCGTGGCGATTCTGGCAAGTCCTCTCTATGGGAGGCCTATGACCTGCAGTGGACATTACTATGCCGTTATGTGTGTGTCACTATTGACATAACGCAGAGGCAACTTGTTGGCAAACTATTTATCATGATTAGCAGACCTGAATTGTACGATTAAAACCATCGTGCCTTCCCATTAGTTTTAATCTGACACGGGCGTGATTTTAACCTGCGACCTTCGCCGATCCGTGGCGACGCTCTTACCTCCGAGCCACCGTGTTTTACACGCATCAGTTGAAATTTTAAATCTGTATTCTCTTTTAGTAATTTTGCCTTGTTTATGCCAATAAGACAACAACAATAATAATAATATTAATAATATGAATGGACCCATAAAGCTCTACACAGCAGACACCGACAGCATCCATTGTATCAACACACTGTAGATAAAATTTCATCGAATGAATGGCTGAAGCGAGGCGAATTGTCCCCGGAGACAGAAGGATTCATGCTCGCAATACAAGATGAAGTAGTAGAAACTCAGAAATTACCAAAAGTATATAATCAAATCCCATAACATCACGACAGATCATTGCAGACGATGCAGTAGCGCTTCTGAAACAATCAACATATAACTGGAGCATATAGACATAGCACAAACTGATTATAAACATCGACATGACCAAGTTACCAATATCATACACCAGCAGTTAGCACGCAAACATAATTTAACATCTTCACCTCCTATCCCTATTATAAATATATACGAAACCGTTCTCGAAAACAAAACTCATAAGTTATACTTTGACAGAGCTATTTTAACAGACCGGACTGTACACTACAACAGACCTGACATTACTCTTTTAAATAAATTAAACAAAACAGCATACTTAATTGATATAGCGGTCCCAAACACTCACAATCTACAAAGCACCATATCTCTCAAACTAAGCAAATACACAGGTCTGAAAGTAGAAATAGCTCGCATGTGGAAGCTGCAAACAGGTTTGCAGGTTAACATTATACCAATAGTTTTGTCAGCGACTGGTGTGATTCTCACTCAGCTCCATAACGCCTTATCAAGCCTAGAACTACCAAAATTCACCTTTACCAGTTTACAAAAAGCTGTTATTTTAAATACCTGCCGCATGGTACGTAAATTTTTACAGCCTGAAAATGATGATGCACACACGGTACCTAAATATTACGAGATTATCCTTGTCTAACACTTGGCTTTTACCCGTGTAAGATAAATACCCGGTTTTAATAGACCGAGATATATAAGAATATAAACAATAATAATAAATTGTTTTATTTATAGTGAAGAATATGGTTATTACATTTACATTGAACCGCTGCAACCCGTGATAGAAAAACTGTGTTACAGGTTGCAGTTACTTCATCATTGAGTTACAATCAATTGACACAGAAAAAAAGTTAACAATTTCATTATCATATGTGGTGTGTGTGTGTGTGTGTGTGTGTGTGTGTGTGTGTGTGTGTGTGTGTATGTGTGTGTGTGTGTGTGTAATAATACAATAGTGTAAGCATCTTCTATTTTCTGCGTTTACAGGATGTCTCTTTATTCATATTTGAAAGCAGACCTTACGAGAAGATATCTATTTATTTATTTACGCAACCATTGGCTTCGAAAGTAGAGTTGGTAGTACCCTGCCTTCACTGCTGACATGACTATGTTACACACAATTACTTTTATAAAAATTCCACAGCTTTTAAATAAAAAATATCTTCACGCAATTCCCAATACAGGGGTAGACATAGGTCGCCTAGACAATTAAGTCTCTTCGACCACCTTCCACCGAAGATATTTTCGGGACAACGTGACAGGTGGTGAGCCTGTCGCCGTCTTTATATCCGTTTACGAACAGTTTTTAAGATCGTCATATAACAAATTATGACTCGTCTTTTATAATTCCGACAAAACAATGAACCAGTTAAAAGCTCGTAATGTCGATATTATGACGCCGTAAAAGCAGCTGCATGAATAATCTATACATATAAATAAAATTGGTGTGTCTGTTTGTTATATTGAAATAACTGTCAACATGTATATTAATGTATACAGCACATACACAAAATTACATTTTACAAGTTTTGTCTGCCTGTCTGACTGTTAATGTTACTCCTGTTAATCTCTGAAATGACTGGATTAATTTTGACAGACTCACTGGCAGATAGCTAATGTTATAAGGAGTAACATAGGCTACTTTTGTTTTAGAAATATAATTATGGTTCCGCGTTAAGTGTCAAACTGCGAGCAAAGCCGCGGTGAGCAACTAGTCTGTAAATATAAATAGACTACGAGTGAAGGAAGTTAATACGACTGATTAAGAAGACGCTATAACGTTTTAACTTTGTTTTGCAATTCAATTTATTGTTAATTTTTATTTAATATTTATTGTTAATTATTTATTGTTGTGTAACAAAAGTTGATTATTATATAATTCAATTTATAGCGCGTTATGATGGTCTATTGCTGATTTAAAATAATTATTTCTTGCTAGTACGTGATATTTAAATTATGACTTTTTAAATTAATAGTGACGATTGACAAGTAGTTGTGTGATCGGAGTGCGAGGCAAGAGACCGACTTCGATCCCAAGTGGTAGGCCCATGGGTTTTAAAACTTATGTATGATTTTATTACAAAAATTATTCGGTGAAAGGTGGGCTGAAAGGATTTTCTATTTAGTCCATTCTTAAGACCTCTATATACTTCAGAATAGATCGACTATCTTCCCCTTAAAAAGTTCTTAAAAATCACGTGTGAGTTGTTGGGTGGTCGGAATTTCGAGTCGAGAGACCCGAGTTCCATCCCCATGTAGCAGTACCAATGAGTTTTTCAAAACTTGTGTACGAATTTCATCGTTACAACGTAATGAAAAAACCAGAGGGCAGTTGTGTTTGTAAACCGGCTTCGCTAATGTGTGACGTGGCCTGGGTAAAATAATAAAGAAATATTGCTCTATATGTTTTGGGTTATGACATTAAAATTAATTAAAAAGTAAACATCATAACGTGTCTGCGTCAACACTATGTCTCTCCGTCCGATACTGCAGCCGTTAGTTTAGTGTGAGGGCTTCTCGACGGCATTTCAAAGATGAAACAACGCCCGATGCCAGTACAAACGTGGCGATACTTTTAGAATGAAACTAAGAAATGAGCAGTTGTATGTGAGCTTGTAATTTTCAAAGTTAAAAGTGACTATAATAAGGAAATGACCTTTCATGTAAAAATGAAATCTTAATATAATTTACATAGTCATAGTCTAGAACTAAGAAATTTAGTAATAATTTGTTGTATTATGTTATATTTCTATAATAAATGGAATTTGACATGTTTTAACTGTTTTATTTCTTTAACAATCTACACAAAAACGACGATAAGCTCGCCGCTACCTGTCACGTTGTCCCAAAATCTTCGGTGAAAGGCGGATCGGAAGGATTTAATCGTCTACCTCTGTGGAGGAATATATGTGAATATGTTTCTAAAACAAAAAGTAGCCTCTAAATTGGTGACTTTGAAAGGAGCGATACAATTTACGTTACTACGACAGAAAAACTTATGTAGCGCGATGCCAGGGCGGCTCGTTGGCCATCTATAAACAGATTTTGAGGGGACTAAATCTTTTGCCTTTCTTAAATAAGACTATAGAAGTCTAGAAAGCCACGTGTAGCACTGAAAACCGCATCTAAATCCGTTCTATAGATTTCAATTCACAAACAAATAATTTTCCATTTTAGAAACCGATGCAGGAATCATTGAGATTCGTGCGTCCCAGTTTCTAAGTTGAAAAACAAGACATTAGAGAGGAAACAGGATCAAAATCCGTGTTAAAGAGTAAATCTACTTTTTCTACATGTCTCGGGACTGGTGTTGTGGCCCATTCGTTGTTTCTTATTCCATAACACAAGTGAGTTTGCTACTTACTCATGAGACATCGGTGCAATGTATGTGATTTTCAACCTATCAATGTATGTTTCTACGTATGTATTGTTGGGTTAATTAATGTTAAGAGAGCCTTGAGATATAATTACAAATTCATACTTAATTATTCAATCCAAATGTAACTAAGGCCATTTATGGCCATGTGTCAATGGTATTTTAACATAAGCCTAAAAGAGATATTGTTTTGTCTAATTTTCAGTGTTCATAGCTATTGCGTTAATTAATGTTTACATAGTTTTAATGGATAATTATAAATCCATTGTTTTTAATACTTCAGAGCTATTTATAAAAACAGTATTTGTAATAAGATTTCTTATATAATAATACTATCTTAACATTGGTTTTAAAAGAGATGTTGTTTTGAAAGATGTTCAGTGTTCAAGTTAAACGGTCAATTATAGTTTACTAAGTTTAATAGATATTTTATAAATTAATAGTGAAACATTTAATTTAAATTAATATTCCAAACTATTTATTAAAATGGTACTTTTTTGATAATAATATTTCTAATGTAAAAGTATTATTTAACATTGGCTTAAAAGGGATGTTGTATTGACAAACTAGCCGGGGTTATTCGATGCTGCAACCATGTTTGATGTTAGACGCAACATACAATTAAAAAAACTACATTTTTTTCATATTTTAATTAATGTTATTAGTATGGATCAATAAACATTTTTTGAAGTCTAAGTTTGATTGATTTGTCTGACCCTTGACAACAGTATTTGTGTATTTATTCATTGGAATGAGAATTTAAATTCGTCTATCGACACAGAATCTCTATCTACAGCGGAGTCAAAACAGGCGAAAAGAAATTTTATAATGTTGGAAATACAATATTAACTCTTTTCTAGACATTGGTCGGGCACGATCACCTCAGTTCACAGGTGTCCTTATTAACGTATTTGTTGTTGTTGTACATATATGTACATACATTGAAAAGAATATAAAATTCCCATTTGGGGAGGTTCTTAAAAATATTTACACACCTTGAAGAGTATATAGCAATTTGATTTTTATTTGATATATATACATATTTCTATAAAGTATATTATATTAAGTATATTATAAATTAACTAATGAATTCTTTAAATTAATTAATGAATTCTTTACTTATTAATTTATTATTATTAATTAATATATAACATAAATCAAATAATTATACAGCTGTCTGTATTAGAATGTCTCCATAGAGATGCTGCGACGACCTGCAGAACATTTGCTGGAGTCGATAAATTTTCAAATGACGCAGGACCTTTCTATGTGGCGGTCATAGGAGGCGTATGTTCAACAGTAGACTTCTGTTGGAGCTGACATGATGACGATGATCATGGTAAGTATGTCACATGAATGACGCAATTACACTTTGTTAAATGAAGGTCATTTATTGATGACAAGCAGGTATCAGATTGGTCTACCATCTTCAGATATATTTTCTGTTTAAATATATTGAAGTTTGATGTTTCATGCTTTTATTATTTTATTGATGAATATGACCTATCATATACATAAATTACACTCATTTTACTAACATTATCACATGCACCAGTGTACATATGAATATCGCAATCTCATACTTATTATGCGTTTTCGATGTATCTTTCAACATTAACATTATTAAAACAAGTAAGTAGCTACTTATAAGATGTACAGTGAGGCAGGTTGAGGTTTCAAGTTTAAACTTATAACAAATTAGTAGTTTCGAGTTAAGTTGGCTTTTCTGACTTTCTTGGATTTAGAAGCATGAAGGCACCTCTAAACCCTCCTATGTAAATCATTTTGCTTGGACGGCTGTCGCAGTTCAAGGCTGATGCGCACGGCGGGAGGGGCGCGCCCTCTCCCAGGGACTGAGGCGCAGCTGCAAGCGTGGAGGAGCAGGTCTAAACTGACCCAGCAACGTTGCTGTGACCCGCCCAACTGAAGCTAGGGGTTTGATGGAGTTACATGTGCATACGGAATCCTCTCTGTCCGTGGGTGTCTCCAGGCGACAGGGGAGGCCCTACCCTACCTACCTATCTCCCAGCCACCAGATTAAAATGAGCAAACTGGTGACAAGCGATCGACAATCCGCCTGAAGATGATCGCGAAGCCTGTAGAATCAATCCTGAAATGGACATTCATAAGGCTGTTTTTATGTATATACTCAAACCGCCGCGTTCGTAGCACTATAACACAATGAATAGTATCACTGAAATCGGTAGAGCCGTTCTGTGATATCAGTATCACTGCAAGGGATTAGTTCATTTGTTTGGGCTGGCTCCCAGCACCGGTTAAGAAGGTATACTCGTAAAGATGTGAATGGATGTGAATAACAGGATATATCAGAGCACTTTGTTACGTAACTGATGTCTAGTTCCTAACCATGACATAATTAATATTCTAAATGATATATAAACATTTAAAACGTTGAATAGTGCACGTTCCTCGCCAGGTATCCGAGCTGCTGCGCCTGCTGCACGGACCCCCACGTCCTCAGCGTCACCAGGTCAATTAGACCCTGGATCTGGTGAACGATGCGATGTGATATTGAGGTGAGCTGAAACTCTAATTAAAACTATGTCACATTTCAGACAAGAAATTTACTAATAATTTGTTGTATTGTGTTATATTTTTATATAATAAATAGAGCAGCATGTTTTAACTGTTTATTTCTTTAACAATCTACACCAAAAACAACGATAAGCTCATCGCTACCTGTCACGTTGTCCCAAAATCTTCGGTGAAAAGGTGGGTTGGAAGGATTTAATCGTCTAAATTCTGTCTGAAGGTGGAGCAGGTCATTTGTTCAAATCTGTATTGGAGGAATATATGTGAATATGTTCCTAAAGTAAAGAAATGACCTACGATCCCACGTTACGCCACAAAAAATCAGCTTTCTGCTGATGTAAGTCCCATTGAAATCGGTCTAGCCGTCTCAGAATTGTGGAACAAACGGACAGACACCTGAAACGTCTGGACATTTGACGGAACTTTCTGCAGCGGTGGCTGATGTTTGTAGGTGCCTTCAAGGCTAGCATTATTTTTAGAAACAATTATTGGGGTTTCGCGTTAACTACAAAACCATGAGGAAAGGCCACGGGGGCAGCCTTTAGTCCGAAGGCTGTTACACAACTAAGCTTACTTGCTTAGATGCTGCACCGACAAAGCTTGTTACTTTTCGACATACATTACATATATATAAACGTACACATAACAACACGGTAGTCCACTGCTGGACATAGGCCTCTCGCGTGCCGTAATCATATACGCTTGGCAGGCAGATTGGCGATCGCACTACCAGACACCTCATAGCCCTAGCTTCCTAACATAACCCTAACCTAACACATTTGTACTTAGGACGCCATTTTCTTGGGGCATCTATGATGATGTGTTTATTTTGCTTGGGGCATATAGACTAAAGGGAAAATGTTGAAGTAAATCTACTTTTTTCTACATGTCTCAAGGACTGGGTATTTGCTACATTCGTTGTTTCTTATTCCATAACACAAGTGAGTTTGCTACTTACATGAGACATCAGTGCAATGTATGTGATTTTCAACCTATCAATGTATGTTTCTACATGTATTGTTAGGTTTAGTGTGTTAAGAAGAGCCTTGAGACATAATTACTGGGGTCATACTTAATTCTTCAATCCAAATGTAACTAAGGCCATTTATGGCCATGTGTCAATAGTATTATTTTAACATAAGCCTAAAAAGAGATATTGTTTTGTATAATTTTTCATTGTTCATAGCTATTGCGTTAATTAATCATTTACATAGTTTTTAATGAGATAATTATAAATCCATTGTTTTTAATATTTAATTTTAATATACTAGGGGCTATTTATAAAAACAGTATTTGTAATAAGATTTCTTATATAATAATACTATCTTAACATTGGTTTTAAAAGGGACGTTGTTTTGAAAGATGTTCAGTGTTCAAGTTAAACAGTCAATTATAGTTTACTCAGAAGTTTTAATAGATAATTGTATAAATTAATGGTAAACATTTAATATAGAATTAATATTCGGCCTATTTTATAAAATGGTACTTTTAATAATATTTCTAATGTAAAGTATTATTTTAACATTGGCTTAAAAGGGATGTTGTATTGACAAACTAGCCAGGGTTATTCACGATGCTGCAACCATGTTTTGATGACTGGACGCAACATACAATTAAAAACTACATTTTTTTTCCTTATTTTTAATTAATACTTTGTTAGTATGGATCAATAAACATTTCTTGAAGTCTAAGTTTGATTTTGATTTGTCTGACCCTTAGAGCAACAAAAGTATTTTGTGTGTTTATTCATTGGAATTGAATTTAAATTCGTCTATCGACACAGAGTCTATCTCTAGCGGAGTAAAACGAGCAAAGAAATTTTTATAATGTTGAAATACAATATTAACTCTTTTCTAGACATTAGTCGGCGACCACCTCAGTTCTGGTGTCATATTAACGTGTTATTTATTTATTTGCTTGTATATGTACATACATTGGAGAAAAAATATAAAATTCCCATGAAGTTCTTTAAAATATTTACACACCTTGAAGAGTATATAGCAATTGATTTTGTTGATATATATATACATATTTCTATAAGTATATTATATTAAGTATATTATAAATTAACTAATAAAAGATTCTTTAAATTAATTAATAGATTCTTTACTTATTAATTACATAGTATTATTAATTAATATATCTTTCTTAGTTAATAATTATACAACTGTCTGTATTAGAATGTCTCCCGCAAGATGCTGCGACGACCCTACATTGCGGGAGTCGATAGTGCAAATGACACAGGACCTTTCTGTGTGGCGATCCTTTAGGAGAGGCGTATGTTCAGCAGTAGACTTCTGTTGAACTGTTATGATGACGATAGGAAGTCATGATAAAAGTACTCACATGAGATAATGCAATTACACTTTGTTAAATGAAAGGTCATTTTATTGAATGACAACATTTATCCGATTGGTCTACCATCTTTAGATGTGTTTCATTTAAATATATAGGATTTTGATGTTTTATACTTTTTAGTATTTTGTTATTGAATATGACCTGTCATATACATAAATTACACTCATTTTACTAACATTATCACATACACCAGTGTACATATGAATATCATGATCTCATACTTGACCATGCGTTTTTCGTGTATCTTTCAACATTAACATTATTAAAACGAGATAAGTAGCTACTTGTAAGATGTACAGTGAGGGGCAGAGTTAGAGTTTCTAGGTTCCCAAACTTATAACAAATTCAAGTAGTTCAAGATTAAGATTGGCTATTATATATTATATTGATATGGCCATAAATGACATGAATTACATTTGGATTGAATAATTAAGTATGAATTTGTAATTATGTCTCAGGGCTCTCTTAACATTAATTAGCTTTAACAATACATACGTAGAAACATACATTATTAGGTTGAAAATCACATACATTGCACCGATGTGTCTCATGCGTAAGTAGCAAACTCACTTGTGTGTTATGGAATAGAAACGAATAGGCCACAAATACGGTCGAGACGTAACAGAAAAAGTAGATTTACTCTTTAGCATTTCCCTTTTGGTCTACTGTACTTTGAGGAATAACACGCAATCCTAAAGTACAAATGTTGGGTTAAGGTTATGTTAGGTTAGGGATTTGGGGGTATGGTAGTGCGATCGCCAATCTGCCTGCCAAGCGTGGCGATTTACAGCACACGAGGCATATGTCCAGCAGTGGACTACAAGCTGTTATGTGTGTACGTTATATAAGTGTAATGTATAAGTCCAAGTAACATAAGCTTTTGTCGGTGCAGCATCTAAAGTAAGTAAGCTTAGTTGTGTAGCAACCTTCGACTAAATGCTGCCCCTGCAGCTCTTCTCGCGGTTTTGTAGTTAACGCGAAACCTAATAATTGTTTCAAATAATGCTAGCCTTAGTTGCACGCACAACATCAGCTACCGCCAGTGAAAGTTCCGGCATCAAAATCGAGATTCCAGACGTTTCAGGTGTCTGTCCGTTTATTTCCGGCTAATCTCTCTGATTTCAACAGGACTTACACTGGCGAAAGCTGATTTTTGTGTGGCGTTACACGTGGGATCGTAGGCTACTTTTTATTTAGAAACATATTCCTATATTTCTCAATACAGAGGTAGACGAAGTCTGAACGTTAAATCCTTCAAACCCACGCTTTCACCGAGATTTTGGGACAACGTGACGGGTGGCGACGAGCTTATCGTTGTTTTGCGTAGATTGTTGAAATAAAACGATTCAAAAACATGTCGGTTTCCATTTGTGTGTAAAAATATAACACAGTACAACAAATTGTTAGTAAATTTCTTAGTTCAGGACATAGTTTAATTAGGTTTCCATTAATTTCAATATCGCATCACATCGTTCGTGACTAGATCCAGGGCTCCCAATTGGACCTGGTGACGCGCCGAGGAGACGTGGGGTCGTGCGGTGGCTGGCAGCTCCGGATACCTGGCGAGGAACGTGCAATTATCTTAACGTTTTAAATGTTTGTATATCATTTAGAATATTAATTGTCATGGTTGGGAACTAGATATCAGTTACGTAACAAAAGTGCTCTGAAACCTTATCTGTGTACACATCCATTCACATCTTTTAGAGTATATTATCTTAACCGGTGTTAGGGAGCTAGCCCAAACAAAAATGAGCCCCAATCCTGCAGAGTGATACTGATATCTGGGAACGGGCTCTACCGATTTCAGTGATACTATTCATTGTGTTATAGTGCTACGAACGCGGTTGGTTTGAGTATATACATAAAAAACAGCCTATGAAAGTCCATTTCAGGATTGATTCTACAGGCTTCCTCGCGATCATTCAGGCGGATTGTCGATCGCTTTGTCACCAGTTGCTCATTTTAATCTGGTATTTTTCGGGAATAGGTAGGGTGGGTAAGACTCTCCCTCTGTCGCCTCTCCAGAGACACTCACGGACAGAGAGGATTCGTATGCACATGTAAATCATCAGCCTAGCTTCGAAGACGGGGTCGCTATCAACTAAGCTACAGGGGTCAGTTTGTGCTCCTCCACGCTGCAGCTGCGCCGTCCGGGTGGGCTGCCCCCCTCCGCCGCGCACCAGCCCCGGAACTGCGACAGCCGTCAGGAGGTACACCGACGTACATAGGTATTTGGGGTGCCTTCACAAGCCAGGCTCAAGAAAGTCACGATAGCCAATCTTTAATCTTGAAACTATGAATTTGTTATAAGTTAAATCCTAGAAACTTCTAACTCTGCCCTCACTGTACATCTTACAAGTAACATATCCTCTGTTTTAACCAATATTCCAATATTTAATTTTAATATAATAAGTATGAGATTGCGATATCTATATGCTGGTGTGCATGTGATAATGTTAGCTAAAAATGAGTGTAATTTGCGTATATAACCATGGTCATATTCAATAATAAAAAAAAAAAAAAATATCTTCACCGTTCCCAATACAGGGGTAGACAGAGGTCAAGTCTGAACAATTAAGTCCCTTTGACCCACCTTCCACCGAAGATATTTTTCAGGACAACATCGACAGGTGGTGAGCCCATCGCCGCCTTAATGTCAAGCCAACGATGAAATTCGTACATAAGTTTTTGAAAAACTCATTTGTTTTATACCTACAGGATCGAACTCGGGTCTCTCGATAAATTCCGACCATAACAACTCGGCTATCGTGACATATTCAATAATAAAATACTAAAAAGTATAAAACATCAAAATCTCAATATATTTAAACAGAAACATACATCTAAAGATGGTAGACAATCGATAAATGTTGTCATTAATAAGTATTTTCATTTTAACAAAAGTGTAATTGCAATATCTCATGTGACATGTACTTCTTATCATGATCATCGTCATCATAACAGTCTAACGAGAAGTCTACTGCTGAACATACGCCTCTCTAAGGATCGCACATGAAAGGTCCTGTGTCATTTGCACCCATCGACTTCGCAATGTTCTGCGGGTCGTCGCAGCACATCTTCAGGAGACATTCTAATACGAACAGTTGTATAATCATTGACTAAAGAAAGATATATTAATTAATAATAATACAAAATTAAATAAGTAAAGAATTCATTAATTAATTTAAAGAATTCATTAGTTAATTTATAATATATAATATAATATACTTTAACAAAATATGTGTATATATATCAACAAAATCAAATTACTATATACTCTTTCAAGGTGTGTAAATATTTTTAAGAACTTCAAGGCTAGAATTTTATTCTTTTCTCCAATGTATGTACATTTACAAGCAAATAAATAAATAAATACGTTAATATGACACCTAGAACTGGGGTATTCATTGCCCGACTAATCTAGGAAAAGAGTTAATATTGTGACTGCTTGTTATAAAAATTTCTTTCACCTGTTTTATCTCCGCTAGAGAGATATAGACTCATGTCCGATGGAACGAATTTAAATTCTCATTCCAATGAATAAATACACAAAATACTGTTGTCAAAGGGTCAGACAAATCCAAAATCAAACTTAGACACAATAAGGTTTATTGATCCATACTAACAACATTAATTAAAATATGAAACGATAGATTTTTTAATTGTATGTTGCCTAACATCAAACATGGTTGCAGCATCGAATAACCCCGGCTAGTTTGTCAATACATCCTTACTAGCCAATCGTGAAATAATATTTTTACATTAGAAATATTATTAAAAGTACCATTTTTATAAATGGGCCGAATATTAATTTTAAATTAAGTGACACTATTAATTTATACAATTATCTATTAAAACTTAATGAAACTATAATTGACGAATTTAACTTGAACACTGAACATCTTTCAAAACAACGTCTCTTTTAAAACCAATGTTAAGATAGTATTATTATAAAGAAATCTTATTACAAATACTGTTTTTATAAATAGCCTCAATATATTAAAACAATGGATTTATAATTATCCATTAAAACTATGTAAACATTAATTAACGCAATAGCTATGAACACTGAAAAATTAGACAAAACAATATCTCTTATTAGGCTTATATTTGAAATACCATTGGACACATGGCCATAAATGGCCTTAGTTACATTTGGATTGAATAATTGCCTTACTATAGCAACTGCAAAGTATGAATTTGTATTATGTCTCAAAGGCTCTGTAACATTAATTAACCCAACTTAATACATACCGTAGAAACATACATTGATAGGTTGAAAATCACATACATTACACCGATGTCTCATGCGTAAGTAGCAAACTCACTTGGCTGATATGGAATAAGAAACAACGAATGGGCCACAAATGCCAGTCGAGACATGTGAAAAGTAGTTTCTCCTTTAACAAGTTTCCACTTTGATCTATATGCCCCAAGGAATAATACCCGTCCTAGTACAAATGTTAGGTTAAGGGTGCTTCATTGGAGTTGGGTTGCGGTGTCTGGCTGAGGGTGATCGCCAATCTGCCTGTAAGCGTGGCGATTACGGCACGCGGAGGAGCTATGGACAGCATTGGACTACTGCCAGCTGTACATGTGTGTACGTTACATAAGTGTAATCAACTTAAGTCGAAAGTAACATAAGCTTTTTGTCGGTGCGTTTTTGACATCTAAGTAAGTAAGCTTAGTTGTGTGGCAACCTGGAAATAAATGCTGCCCCTACTGACTGCTTCTCACATGATTTTTGTAGTTAACACGCGAAACCCTAATTATTGTTTCTAAACTAATGCTAGCCTTGATTACACCTTACACCAAAGTGCTTTACCTGGTGAAAGTTCCGTCAAGAAGAAATCGGTCCAGACGTTTCAATTGTCTACGGCATCGGAATTTTGTTCCGGCTAATCTCTGAGACAGCCGGGCTTGGTTTTAAAACTGGGACTTGCACTGTACGAAAACTGATTTTTTGTGGCGCCAACGTGGGATCGTAGGCTACTTATTTTCTGAAACATATTCTGCATAATTCCTCAATACAGGTAGACGGAAGTCTGAACGATTAAATCCTTCCGACCCACCTTTCACCGAGAAGAGATTTTGGGACAGCTTTGTGACAGGTAGCGATTTTGCGTAGATTTTTGCGTGAATTGTTTTGCGTAGATTGTTAAAGAAACAAACAGTTAAAACATGTGTCGGTTTCCATTTATTATAAAAATATAACACAATACAACAAATTATTAGTAGGAATTTCTTAGTTCGGAAAGGGCATAGTTTTAATTAGGTTTCAAGAAACAAGTTTCAATATCGCATCGCATCGTTCGTGACAGATCCAGGAAGCAATTGGACCTGGTGACGCCGAGGACGTGGGGTCCGTGCGGTGGCGCCTTGGCTCAGATACCTGGCGGAACGTGATCCCTCTTAACGTTTTAAATGTTTATAAATAAATAAATGATAAATATCTTCACACCAATTCCAATACGAGGTAGACAGAAGTCCAGATCACAGACAATTAAGTCCTTTGACACCTTCCACCGAAGATATTTTCGGGACAACGTGACGGGTGGTGAGCCCGTCTGCCTTTATGTAAAACCAACATTCAAATTCGTATAAGTTTTTGAAAACTCGGGTGGTGGTACTGCCACACAGGAGTCGAACTCGGGTGCTCTCGACTCAGGAAATTCCGACCACTTAACAACTCGGCTATCGTGACTACGTTTTATATCATTTAAAATAGTGTATGTCGTAGTTAGGAACTGGAATATGATTACGTAGCAGGTGCTCTGATATATCCTGTTATTCACATCCATTCACACATCTTTAGAGTATATTATCTTAACCCGATTTGATGGGAGCTGGCCAAACAAATGAGCTAATCCTGCAGAGTTACTGATATCACAGGGCGAACTCTACCGATTTCAGTGGTACTATTCATTGTGTTATATAGTGCTACGAACATGGGCTGGTTTGAGCATATATACATAAAAACAGCCTACTGAGGTGCATTTCAGGATTGATTCTACAGGCTTCTCGCGATCATTCAGGCGGATTGTCGATCCTTTGTCACCAATTTTGTCTCATTTTAATCTGGTATTTTTCGGGGAATAGGTAGGGTAGGTGGGGCTCTCCCTCCATCGCCGCGTATATGACAGATCATATTCAATAATAAAATACTAAAAAGTATAAAACATCAAAATCTCAATATATTTAAACAGAAACATATACATCTAAAGATGGTAGACCAATCGATAAATATTTGTCATTCAATAAATGACCTTGATCATATTCAATAATAAAATACTAAAAAGTATAAAACATCAAAATCTCAATATATTTAAACAGAAACATATACATCTAAAGATGGTAGACCAATCGATAAATATTTGTCATTCAATAAATGACCTTTCATTTAACAAAGTGTAATTGCAATATCTCATATGACATGTACTTCTTATCATGATCATCGTCATCATAACACGATCTAACTGAAGTCTACTGCTGAACCTTACGCCTCTCCTAAGGATCGCCACATAGAAAGGTCCTGTGTCATTTGCACCATCATTTCCCTGCAATGCGGGTCGTCACAACATCTTGCGGGAAGTTCTAATACAGACAGTTGTATAATCATTGACTAAGAAAGATATATTAATTAATAATACAAAATTAAATAAGTAAAATTCATTACTTAATTTAAAGAATTCATTAGTTAATTTATAATATACTTAATATAATATACTTTATAAATATGTATATATCAACAAAAAATCAAGTGCTATACACTTTCAAGGTGTGTAAATATTTTTAAGAACTGAGTAGAATTTTATATTCTTTTCTCCAATGTATGTACATATACAAGCAAATAAATGATAATAAATACGTTAATATGACACACAGAACACAGAGTCGTGCCCGACTAATGTCTAGGAAAAGAGTTAATATTGTATTTCCAATATTATAAAATTTCTTTCTTCTGTTTTATCTCCGCTAGAGATAGACTCTGTGTCAGTAGACAATTTAAATTCTTATTCCAATGAATAAATACACACAAATACTGTTGTCAAGGGTCAGACAAATCAAATCAAACTTAGACTTCAATAAATGTTTATTGATCCATACTAACAACATTAATTAAAATATGAAAACAAATGTAGTTTCTTAATTGTATGTTGCGTCTTACATCAAACATGGTTGCAATGAATAACCCCCGGCTGGTTTGTCCAATACAACATCCCTTTTAAGCCAATGTTAAAATAATATTTTTACATTTAATAAAATACTAAAAAGTATAAAACATCAAAATCTCAATATATTT
>JAGSMR010000386.1:0-81631 GCA_029286605.1 Sericinus montela
AAAAAGTATAAAACATCAAAATCTCAATATATTTAAACAGAAACATATACATCTAAAGATGGTAGACCAATCGATAAATATTTGTCATTCAATAAATGACCTTTCATTTAACAAAGTGTAATTGCAATATCTCATATGACATGTACTTCTTATCATGATCATCGTCATCATAACACGATCTAACTGAAGTCTACTGCTGAACCTTACGCCTCTCCTAAGGATCGCCACATAGAAAGGTCCTGTGTCATTTGCACCATCATTTCCCTGCAATGCGGGTCGTCACAACATCTTGCGGGAAGTTCTAATACAGACAGTTGTATAATCATTGACTAAGAAAGATATATTAATTAATAATACAAAATTAAATAAGTAAAATTCATTACTTAATTTAAAGAATTCATTAGTTAATTTATAATATACTTAATATAATATACTTTATAAATATGTATATATCAACAAAAAATCAAGTGCTATACACTTTCAAGGTGTGTAAATATTTTTAAGAACTGAGTAGAATTTTATATTCTTTTCTCCAATGTATGTACATATACAAGCAAATAAATGATAATAAATACGTTAATATGACACACAGAACACAGAGTCGTGCCCGACTAATGTCTAGGAAAAGAGTTAATATTGTATTTCCAATATTATAAAATTTCTTTCTTCTGTTTTATCTCCGCTAGAGATAGACTCTGTGTCAGTAGACAATTTAAATTCTTATTCCAATGAATAAATACACACAAATACTGTTGTCAAGGGTCAGACAAATCAAATCAAACTTAGACTTCAATAAATGTTTATTGATCCATACTAACAACATTAATTAAAATATGAAAACAAATGTAGTTTCTTAATTGTATGTTGCGTCTTACATCAAACATGGTTGCAATGAATAACCCCCGGCTGGTTTGTCCAATACAACATCCCTTTTAAGCCAATGTTAAAATAATATTTTTACATTAAAGTATTATTAAAAGTACCATTTTATAAATAGGCTGAATATTAATTTAAATTAAATGTTTCACTATTGATTTATACAATTATCTATTAAAACAGTAAACTATAATTGACCGTTTAACTTGAACACTGAACATCTTTCAAAACAACGTCCCTTTTGAAACCAATGTTAAGATAGTATTATATATAAGAAATCTTATTACATATACTGTTTTTTATAAATAGCCTCAGTATATTAAAATTAAATATTAAAGACAATAGATTTATAATTATCATTAAAACTATTAAACATTAATTAACACCAATAGCTATGAACACTGAAAAAATTAGACAAAACAATATCTCTTTTTAGGCTTATGTTGAAATACATTGGACACATAATATAAATATGTATAGTTACATTTGGATTGAATAATTAAGTATGAATTTGTAATTATATCTCAAGGCTCTCATAACATTGATAATTAACCCAACAATACATACGTAGAAACATACATTGATGGGTTGAAATCACATACATTACCGATGTCTCATGCGTAATGTAAAACGCACTTGTGTTATGGAATAAGAAACAACGAATAGACCACAAATACCCAGTCCCGAGACATGTGAAAAAGTAGATTTACTCTTTAACATTTTCCTTTGGTCTATATTTTGCCCAAGGAATAATACCGTCCTAAGTACAAATGTTAGGTTGGGTTATGTTAGGTTAGGTTGCGGGGTGTCTGGTAGTGCGATCCTTGATCTGCCGCACCAAGCGTGGCGATTATGGCACGCGAGGCTATGTCCAGCAGTGGGCTACTGCAAGCTGTTATGTGTGCGTTATATAAATTATGTATAAGTCGAAAGTAACGCATAAGCTTTGTCGGCGGTGCAGCATCTAAGTAAGTAAGCTTGGTTGTGTAACAGCCTTCGATAAATGCTACCCCCTGCGGCTCTTCTAACGGTTTTGTAATAAACGCGAAACCCTAGTGTGTTTCTAAAATAATGCTAGCCTTGAATTTACACCTTACAACATCAGCTACCGCCAGTGAAAGTTCAAATACAAAATCGGTCCAGACGTTTCAGGTGTCTGTCCGTTTTGTTCCAGCTAATCTGAGACAGCTGAACCGATTTCAAAAGCAGGACTTACACTGGCTTAAACTAAATTTTTTGTGGCGTAACGTGGGATCATGTGAGCTACTTTTTATTTTTGAAAACATATTCTATATATTCCTCCAATACAGAGGTAGACAGAAGTCTGAACGATTAAATCCTTCCGACCCACCTTTCACCGAATTTTGGGACAACATGACGGGTAGCGACAGGCTTATCATTGTTTTTGCGTGAATTGTTAAAGAAATAAAACAGTTAAAACATGTCATGTTTTGCTCATTTTAATCTGGTATTTTCAGAGATAGGTAGGGTAGGTAGGGCTGCTCTCCCTCTGTCGCCTCTCAGAGACACTCACGGACGAGAGGATTCGTATGCATGTAAATCATCAACCCCTAGCACCGAAGGCGGGGTCTTCTTAACTAAGCTACGGGGTCAGTTTGTGACCTGCTCCTCCACGCTGCAGCTGCGTCGTCCCGGGAGTGGGCGCGCTGCCTCCGCCGCGCACCAGCCCCGGAACTGCGACAGCCGTCAGTGCACCGACGTACATAGAGTATTTAGACGTGCCTTCACAAGCCAATCCAAGAAAGTCATGATAGCCAATCACTTTAATCTTGAAACTACTTGAGTTGTTATGAGTTTAAATCCTAGAAACTTCTAACTCTGCCCTCCTGTACATCACAAGTAGCTATATCTCTGTTTTAATAATTTTAATGTTGAAAGATACACAGCTTATATAATAGTAGCGATTGCGATATCTATATATACACTGGTGTGCATGTGATAATATTAGTAAAAATAAGGTGTAATTTGCGTATATGACAGGTCATATTCAATAATAAAATACTAAAAAGTATAAAACATCAAAATCTCAATATGTTAAACAGGAAACATACATCTAAAGATGGTAGACCAATCGATAAATATTGTCCCATTCAATAAATGACCTTTCATTTAACAAAGTGTAATTACAATATCATGTGACATGTACTTCTTATCATGATCATCGTCATCATAACAATCTAACAAGTCTACTGCTGAACATACGCCTCTCTCCTAAGGATCCTTACATAGAAAGGTCCTGTGTCATTTGCACCATCGACTTACCGCAATAATGTTCTGCAGGTCGTCGCAGCATCTTGCAGGAACATTCTAATACAGACAGTTGTATAATCATTGACTAAGAAGATATATTAATTAATAATACAAAATTAATTAGTAAATTCATTACTTGTTTAAAGGAATTCATTAGTTAATTTATAATATACTTAATATAATATACTTTATAAATATGTATATATATATCAACAAAAATCAAATTGCTATATACACACTTTCAAGGTGTGTAAATATTTTTAAGAACACAAATAGAATTTTATATTTTTCTCAATGTATGTACATATACAAGCAAATAAATAAATAAATAAATACGTTAATATGACACCTAGAACTGAGGTGATCGTGCCGACTAATATCTAGGAAAAGGAGTTAATATTGTATTTCCAATATTATAAAAATTTCTTTCCTTGTTTATCTCCGCTAGAATGGGCTCTGTGTGTCAGTAGACGAATTGAATTCTTATTCAATGAATAAATACACAAATACTGTTGTCAAGGGTCAGACAAATCAAATGTTTAGACTTCAATAAATGTTTATTGATCCATACTAACAACATTATTAAAATATGAAAACAAATGCTTAGTTTCTTAATTGTATGTTGCGTCTTACATCAAACATGGTTGCAGCATCGAATAACCCCCAGCTAGTTTATATTTAACATCCCTTTTTATGCCAATGTTAAAATAATATTTTTACATTAGAAATATTATTAAAAGTACCATTTTTATAAATAGTGAATATTAATTTAAATTAAATGTTTCACTATTGATTTATACAATTATCTATTAAAACTTAATGACTATAATTAGTTTAACTTGAACTGAACATCTTTCAAAACAACGTCACTTTTTAAACCAATGTTAAGACAATATTATATATATAAGAAATCTTGCTACATATACTGTTTTATAAATAGCCTCAGTATATATTAAATTAAATATTAAAGACAATAGATTTATAATTATCCATTAAAACTATGTAAACATTAATTAACGCAATAGCTATGAACACTGAAAATTAGACAAAACAATATTATCTCTTTTTGGGCTTATGTTGAAATACCATTGGACACATGACATAATGGCCTTAGTTACATTTGGATTAGAATAATTAAGTATGAATTTGTAATTATATAAAGCTCTCTTAACATTAATTAACCCAACAATACATACGTAGAAACATACATTGATAGGTTGAAAATCACATACATTACTTACGATGTCTCATGCGTAAGTAGCAAACTCATGTTATGGAATAAGAAACAACGAATGGGCCACAAATACCCAGTCGAGACATGTAGAAAAGTAGATTTACTCTTCTTGTTTTCACTTTAGTCTATATGCCCCAAGGAATAATACTGCATCCTAAGTGCAAATGTTAGGTTAGGTTATGTTAGGTTAAGGTTGCGAGGTGTCTGGTAGTGCGATCATAATCTGCCTGCCAAGCGTGGCGATTACAGCACACCGAGAGGCCTATGTCCAACAGTGGACTACTGCAAGCTGTTATGTGTGTACGTTATATAGAGTGTAGTAGCATAAGTCGAAAGTAACATAAGCTTTTGTCGGTGCAGCAGCATCTAAGTAGTAAAGCTTAGTTGTGTAACGGCCTTCGACCGTCTTTGCCCTCTGCGCTCTTCTCGCGGTTTTTGTAGTAAACGCGAAACCTAATTATTGTTTCTAAAATAATGCTAGCCTTAGTGCACCTTACAGCATCAGCTACCGCCAGTGATTCCGTCAAAATCGGTCCCCAAGTATTTCAAATAATCGTTTGTTCGGCTAATCTCTGAGACAGCTAGACCGTTCAACAGGACTTACACTAACGAAAAGCAATTTTTGTGGCGTAACGTGGGATCGTAGGCTACTTTTATTTGAAACATATTCACATATATTCCTCCAATACAGAGGTAGACAGAAGTCTAGACGATTAAATCCTTCAAACCCACCTTTCACCGAAGATTTTGGGACAACGTGACGGGGTAGCGACAGGCTTATCATTGTTTTGCGTAGATTGTTAAGAAATAAAACAGTTAAAACATGTCGGTTTTCATTTATTATAAAAATAAATTACAATACAACAAATTATGATAAATTTCTTGGTTCGGAAAGGGACATAGTTTTAATTGAGTTTTCAGCTCAATTTCAATATCGCATTGCATCGTTCGTGACTAGATCCAGGAGGCTCCCAATTGGACCTGGTGACGCCGAAGGACGTGAGGTCCGTGCAGTGGCGCAACAGCTCGGATACCTGGCGAGGAACATTTAATTATCTTAACGTTTTAATGTTTATATATCATTTAGAATATTAATTATGTCATGGTTAGGAACTAGATATGTGGTTACGTAACAAAGTGCTCTGATATATCCTGTTATTCACATCATTCATCTTTTTGGTATATTATCTTAACCGGTGTTGAGAATAGCCCAAACAGGTTTGGATTAATCCTGCAAGTGATACTGATATCACAAGACAGGCTCTACCGATTTCAGTGATACTATTCATTGTGTTATAGTGCTACGAACGCGGTTGGTTGGTATATACATAAAAACAGCCTATGAAAGTCCATTTCAGGATTGATTCTACAGGCTTCTCGCGATCATTCAGGCGGATTGTCGATCGCTTTGTCGCAGTTTGCTCATTTTAATCTGGTATTTTTCGAAGGATAGGTAGGGTAGGTAGGGCTCTCCTCATGTACTCCTCGAGACACTCACGGACAGAGAAAGTTCGTATGCACATAGATACATCAGCCCCTAGCTTCGAAGGCGGGGTCGCTAGCAACTTAAGCTACAGGGTCAGTTTGTGACCTGCTCCGCCATGCCAGCTGCGTCCCGTCCCGGGAGTGGGCTTTGCCCCCTCCCGCCGCCTGGCCCCGGAACCGACGGCCAAATCCAAGTGCACCGACGTACATAAGTGTTTAGGGTGCCTTCACAAGCCAATCCAAGAGGTCACGATAGCCAATCTTTGTTGAAACTACTTGGGATTGTTATAAGTTTAAATCCTACAAACCCTAACTCTTCCCTCATACATCTTAAGTAGCTACTTGTCTCTGTTTTAATAATTTTAATGTTGAAAGATGCACGAAAACGCATAATAAGTATGAGATTGCGATATCTATATGTACACTGGTGTGCATGTGATAATGTTAGTAAAATGAGTGTAATTTGCGTATATGACAGGTCATATTCAATAATAAAATACTAAAAAGTATAAAACATCAAAATCATATTATATTTAAACAGAAACATACATCTAAAGATGGTAGACCAATCGATAAATGTTGTCATTTAATATTTTCATTTATAAAGTGTATTTACAATATCTCATGCCTGACATATGCTTCTTATCATGATCATCATAACAGTCTAACAGAAGTCTACTGCTGAACATACGCCTCTCCTAAGGATCGCCACATAGAAAGGTCCTGTATCATTTGCACCATCGAGCTTCCCCTGCAATGTTCTGCAGGTCGTCGCAGCATCTTGCGGGAGACATTCTAATACAGATTTATTATAATCATTGACTAGAAGATATAGTAATTAATAATAATATAAAATTAATTAAATAAAAAATTCATTTATAATTTAAAATTCATTAGTTAATTTATAATATACTTAATATATTATACTTTATAGAAATATGTATATATATATCAACCGTCAAATTGCTATATACACTTTCAAGGTGTGTAAATATTTTTAAGAACTTCAAATGGGAATTTATTCTTTTCTCAATGTATGTACATATACAAGCAAATAAATAAATAAATAAATACGTTAATAATATGACACCTAGAACTGAGGTGATCGTACCCATGTGTCTAAAGGAAAAGATTTAATATTGTATTTCCAATATTATAAAAATTTCTTTTCGCCTGTTTTATCTCCGCTAGAGATGTTTCTGTGTCGGTAGACAATTTAAATTCTTATTCCAATGAATAAATACACAAATACTGTTGTCAAGGTCAGACAAATTAAAATCAAACTTAGACTTCAATAATGTTTATTGATCCATACTAACAACATTAATTAAAATATGAAAACAAATGTAGTTTCTTAATTGTATATTTGCGTCTTACATCAAACTTATTGGTGCAGCATCGAATATTTCCGACTGGTTTGTCAATACAACATCCCTTGCAAGCCAATGCAAAATAATATTTTTACATTGAAATATTATTAAAAGTACCATTTTTATAAATAGGCTGAATATTAATTTAAATTAAATGTTTCACTATTTATACAATTATCTATTAAAACTTAGTATTCATAATTATTACGTTTAAACTTGAACACTAGACATCTTTTAAAACAACGTCCCTTTTGAAACCAATGTGCAAATGATATTATTATATAAGAATCTTATTACATATACTGTTTTTTATAATAACCTCAGTATATTAAATTAAATATTAAAGACAATAGATTTATAAGTATCCATTAAAACTATATAAACATTAATTAACGCAATAGCTATAGACACTGAAAAAATTAGACAAAACAATATCTTTTAGGCTTATATTTGAAATATAAGCTGGGCGCTGGCCATAAATGGCCCCTTAGTTACATTTGGATTGAATAATTAAGTATGGTTATAATTATATATCTCAAGGCTCTCTTAACATTAATTAACCCAACAATATACGTAGAAACATACATTGATAGGTTGAAAATCACCTTACACATTGCACCGATGTCTCATGCGTAAGTAACCAAACGCACTTGTTATAGACGAAACAACGAATGGGCCAAATACCCAGTCCGGGCTGTAGAAAAAGTTACTCTTAACATTTTTCCCTTTAGTCTACCTTTGGAATAATACCGTCCTAAGTACAGGCCCAGGTTGGGTTATGTTAGGTTGGGTTGCGGGGTGTCTGGTGACGCGTCTTGATCACTGCCAAGCGTGGCGATTATGGCACGAGGCTGCCAGCAGTGGACTACTGCAAGCTGTTATGTGTGTACGTTATGCCCAAGTGTAGTATATAAGTCAGAAAGTAACATAAGCTTTTGTCAGTTTGGCATCTAAATGATAAAGGCTTGATTGTTAACAGCCTTCGACTAATGCCTCTGCAGCTCTTCTCGCGGTTTTTGTAGTGGCTTATGAAACCTAGTATTGTTTCACAAAAATAATGCTAGCCTTAGTTACACCTTGCAACATCAGCTACCGCCGGTGAAAGTTCCGTCAAATCAGTTGAACGGTGTCCTCGTTTGTTCGTAATCTCTGGGAGCTGGCTGGTAAGTTTCAGCAGGACTTGCTGATAAGCTTCGATTTTTGTGGCGTAACGTGGGATCTGTGAAGCTACTTTATTTTTAGAAACATATTCACTCTCCTCAATAAAGTGGGCAGAAGTCCAGACGATTAAATCCTTCCGACCACCTTTCATGAAGATTTTGGGACAACGTGACAGGTAGCGACGGCCATGTTGTTTTGCGTAGATTGTTAAAGAAATAAAACAGTTAAAACATGTCAGTTTCCATTTATTATGAAAATAAATTACAATACATGGAATATATTAATTTTACCTTTAGTTCGGAAGGACATAGTTTAATTAGGTTTCAGCTCAATTTCAATATCGCATTGCATCGTTCATACACACGACTAGATCCAGGGCTCCCAATTGGACCTGGTGACATGAGGACGTGGGGGTCCATTACTAAAGTGGCGCCAGCAGCTCGGATACCTGGCAGAACTGTGCAATTCATCATAACGTTTAATGTTTATATATCATTTGAATATTAATTATGTCATGGTTAGGAACTAGATATCAGTTACGTAACAAAGTGCTCTGATATATCCTGTTATTCCACATCATTCACATCTTTGATGTATCTTAGCAGTGTTAGGGAGCTAGCCCGACAAAAAATGGGCTAATCCTGCAAGTGCTGATGTCACAGAACCAGATACCGATTTCATTGATACTATTCATTGTAGTGCTGGGCACGGTTGGTTTAAATATAATAAAAAACAGCCTATGATCATTTCAGGATTGATTCTACAGGCTTCTCGCGGGTGTTCAGGCAGTTGTCGATCAACTTGTCACTGGTTACTCATTTTATTGGTATTTTTGAGATAGGTAGGGTGGGTGGGAAACCATCGCCTCTCAGGGCACTCACGGACAGGGGTTCATTGCCTGTAAATCATCAACTAGCTGAGGCAGTCGCTAGCAACCAATGCAGAGTTCAGTTTGTGACCTGTCCTCACGCTGCAGCCGTCCTTGGTCCAGTGGGCGCTGCCCCTCCGCCGCGCACCAGCCCAGACTGCGACAGCCGTCCAAGTGCACCGACATTACACCAGTGGACGTGCCTTCACAAAAGCCAATCCAAGAAAGTCATGATCTTTAATCTTGAAACTACTTGAAGTTGTTATGAGTTTAAATCCTGAAGCACCTAACTCTGCCTCACTTTCTTTTGTCTTTACAAGTAGCTACTTATCTCTCTTTATTTTATCTGAAAGATACGAAACATAATAAGTATATGAGATTGCGATATCTATGTCCTTTTTCTAATTGTGCATATGATAATGTTAATGGTAAAATTGTAATTGCATGTGGGTCTATTCAATGAAATACTAAAAATAGCATCGAGAATCTCAATATTTAAACAGAAACATACATCTAAAAGATGGTGAAAGCCAATCGATAAATGTTGTCATTCAATAAATACGACCTTTCATTTAACAAAGTGTAGTGCAATATCTCATGTGACATGTACTTCTTATCATGATCATCGTCATCATAACAGTCTAACGAAGTCTACTGCTAGTTGCCACGCCTCTCTAAGGATCGCCATAGAAGGTCCTGTCATTGCCATCGACGCAATGTTCTTGCAGGTCGTCGCAGCATCTTGCAGGAGACATTCATACAGACAGTTGTATAATCATTGACTAAAGAAGATATATTAATTAATAATAATACAAAATTAATTAAGTAAAATTCATTACTTAATTTAAAGAATTCATTAGTTAATTTATAATATACCAATATAATATACTTTATAGAAATATTATATATATATCAACAAAAAGAAATCAAATTACTATATACACTTTCAAGATTATTATAAATATTTTAAGAACTGGAAATGGGAATTTTATACTTTTCTCCAATATATGTATATACAAACAAATAAATAAATAAATAAATACGTTAATATATTTTCCTAGAACTGAGGTGATCATTGCCCGACTAATGTCTAGGAAAAGATTTAATATTGTATTTCCAATATTATAAAATTTCTTTCGCCTAACATCTCCGCTAGAGATAGACTCTTGTGTCAGTGAACCGTTAAATTCTTATTCAATGAATATTTTAAATACTGTTGTCAAGGAGTCGAACTAAATCAAAATCAAACTTAGACTTACAATAAATGTTTATTGATCCATACTAACAACATTAATTAAAATATGAGAGAAACAAATGTAGTTTCTTAATTGTATGTTGCGTCTTACATCAAACATGGTTGCAGCATCAACGAATAACCCCCATGACTGGTTTGTCAATACAACATCCCTTTTAAGCCAATATTAAAATATTATTTTTACATTAGAAATATTAATAAAAATTTTCATTTATAAATGGTACAGATAGCCAATTTAGAATTAAATGTTTCACTATTGATTTATACAATTATCTATTAAAACTTAGTAAACTATAATTTGACCGTTTAACTTGAACACTGAACATCTTTCAAAACAACGTCCTTTTGAAACCAATGTTAAGATAGTATTATTATATAAGAAATCTTAATACATATACTATTTTTATAAATAGCCTCAGTATATTAAAATTAAATATTAAAGACAATAGATTTAAAATTATCCATTAAAACTATATGAAACATTAATTAACATAATAGCTAGACACTGAAAAATTAAGACAAAACAATATCTCTTTTTAGAGGCTTATATTTGAAATACCATTGGTTACATGGCCATAAACGTGGCCTTAGTTACATTTGGTTGAATAATTAGTATGAATTTGTAATTATATCTCAAACTCTCTTAACATTAATTAACTAACAATACATACCTTGAAACATACATTGTTGGTTGAAAATCATACATTACCGTGTCTCATGCGTAAGTAACAAACGCACTTGTGTTATGGGGTCAAGAAACAGATAGGCCACAAATGCAGTCGAGACATGTAGAAAAGTAGATTTACTCTTTAACATTTTTCCCTTTAGTCTATACTGAGGAATAATACCCGTCCTAGTACAAATGTTAGAGTTAGGTTATATTTAGGTTAGGTTACCTTGAGGTGTCTGGTGGTGCGATCCTTGATCACCTGCCTGCCAAGCGTGGCGGTGTAGCGCCGAGCCTATGTCCAGCAGTGGGCTACTGCAAACTGTTATGTGTGTACGTTATATAAGTGTAATGTATAAGTCAGTAACATAAGCTTTTGTCGGTGCAGCATCTAAGTAAGTAAGCTTGGTTGTGCTGGCCTTCGACTAAATGCTGCCCCCTGCAGCTCTTCTCGCAGTTTTGTAGTAAACGCGGAAACCCTAGTATTATTTCTAAAAATAATGCACTAGCCTTGAATTTACACCTTACAACATCAGCTACCGCCAGTAGAAGTTCCGTCAAAATCGGTCCAGACGTTTTGAGTGTCTGTCCGTTTGTTTAGCTAATCTCTGAGACAGCTAGACCGATTTCAACAGGACTTGCACTAGCAAGCTTCAGTTTTTGTGTGTAACGTGGGATCGTAAGCTACTTTATTTTTGAAACATATTCACTATATATTCCTCAATACAGAGGTAGACGAAGTCTGAACGTTAAATCCTTCCGACCACACCTTTCACCGAATTTTTGGGACAACGTGACAGGTAGCGACAGGCTTATCATTGTTTTGCGTAGATTGTTAAAGAAATAAAACAGTTAAAACATGTCAGTTCATTTATTATAAAAATAAATTACAATACAACAAAATTATAAGTAAATTTCTTAGTTCCGGAAAGGACATAGTTTTTAATTGGAGTTTCGGCTCAATTTCAATATCATTGCATCGTTCACGTGACTAGATCCAGAGCTCCCAATTGGACCTGGTGACGCCGAGGACGTGGGGGTCCGTGCAGTGGCGCAGCAGCTCGGATACCTGGCGAGGGAACGATTACTGCAATTATCTTAACGTTTTTAATGTTTATATATCATTTAGAATGTGAATTATGTCATGGTTAGGAACTAGATATCAGTTACGTAACAAAATTAACTCCTGATATATCCTGTTATTCATCATTCACATCTTTACAGGTATATTATCTTAACTTCGGTGTTGGGAGCTAGCCCCAAACAAATGAGCTAATCCTGCAAGTGATACTGATGTGTCACCAGAGACAGGCTCTACCGATTCCATTGATACTATTCATTTGTGTTATATAGTGCTACGAACGCGGTTAGTTTGAGTATATACGCAAAAAGCAGTCTATGAAAGTCCATTTTCGGATTGATTCACAGGCTTCTCGCGATCATTCCAGGCGGATTGTCCGATCCTTTTGTCACCAGTTGCTCATTTAATCTGGTATTTTCGAGATAGGTAGGGTAGAGTGGGGCTCTCCCTCTGTCGCCTCGGACACTCACGGACAGAGGATTCGTATGCATGTATGATCATCAACCTAGCCGAAGGCAGAGATTCGCTAACAACTAAGCTACGAGGGTCAGTTTGTATTCTCCTCCACGCTGCAGCTGCGTCCGTCCGGGAGTGGCGCTGCCCCCTCCCGCCGCACCAGCCCCGGAACTGCGAGCAGCCGTCAAGTGCACCGGCATGCATAGAGTATTTAGACGTGCATGCAAGCCAATCCAAAGAAAGTCATGATAGCCAATCTTTAATCTTGGAAACTACTTGCGAAGTTGTTATGAGTTTTAAATCCTAGAAACTTCTGTCTGCCTCACTGTACATCTTATTATAGCTACTTATCTCTGTTTTAATAATTTAATATTGAAAGATGCGAAAACACATAATAAGTATGGGGATTGCATTATCTATATATACACTGGTGTACATATAGATATCATTACTGCTGATAGTTAGTAAAATAAGAATTATAATTGCGTATATGACAGGTCATATTCAATAATAAAATACTAAAAAGTATAAAACATCAAAATCTCAATATATTTAAACAGAAACATACATCTAAAGGATGGTAGACCAATCGATAAATGTTGTCATTCAATAAATGACCTTTCATTTAACAAAGATGTAATTACAATATCTCATGTGACATGTACTTATATGATCATCGTCATCACTTAACAGTCTAACAGAAGTCTGCTGCTGAACATACACTTTTCTCCCTAAGGATCGCCACATAGAAGGTCCTGTGTCATTTTATACCTCGACTTACCGCAATGTTCTGCAGGTCGTCGCAGCATCTTGCAGAACATTTCTAATACAGACAAGTTATTATAATCATTGACTAAGAAGATATTAATTAATAATAATACAAAATTAATTAAGTAAAGAATTCATTACTTAATTTAAAGATTCGATGGATTAATTTATAATATATAATATAATATACTTTATAAATATATTATCTTTCGCCAGTGTTGGGAGCCAGCCCAAACAAAATGAGCTAATCCTGCAGTGATACCATTATCACCAGAACGGGCTCTACCGATTTCAGTGATACTATTCATTGTGTTATAGTGCTACAGAACATGATTTGGTTTTGAAATATATACATAAAACAGCCTATGAAAGTCCATTTCAAGATTGATTCTACAGGCTTCTCGCGATCATTCAGGCCGGATTGTCCCGATCGCTTTGTCACAATTCGCTCATTTAATCTGGTATTTTTCCGAGATAGGTAGGGTAGGTAGGGCTCTCCCTCTGTCGCCTCTCGAGACACTCACGGACAGAGGATTCAATGTGCACATGTAAATCATCAACCCCTAGCTTCCGAAGGCGGGGTCCATGGCAACTAAGCTACGAGGGTCAGTTTGTGACCTGCTCCTCCACGCTGCAGCTGCGTCGTCCCGGGGTGGGCGCTGCCCCTCCACGCGCGCACCGACCCCGGAACTTCACGACAGCCAAATCCAGTACCGGCATTACATAGGTATTTAGGGTGCCTTCACAAGCCCAATCGAAAGTCACGATAACTGATCTTTAATCTTGAAACTACTTGGAAGTTGTTATAAGTATAAATCCTAAACTTCTAACTCTGCCCTCCTTATACATACAGTAGCTACTTATCTCTGTTTTAATAATGTTAATGTTGAAAGATACACGAAAACGCATAATAAGTATGAGATTGCGATATCTATATGTACACTGGATGCATGTGATAATGTTAGTAAAAATAGGTGTAATTTGCGTATATGACAGGTCATATTCAATAATAAAATACTAAAAAGTATAAAACATCAAAATCTCAATATATTTAAACAGAAACATTACATCTAAAGATGGTAGACCAATCGATAAATGTTGTCATTCAATAAATGACCTTTCATCAACAAAATTATGATTGCAATATCTCATGTGACATACTTCTTATCATGATCATCATCATCATAACAGTCTAACAAGAAGTCTACTGCTGAACATACGCCTCTCCCTAGGATCGCCACATGAAGGTCCTGTGTCATTGCCCATCGACTTCCCGCAATGTTCAGCAGGTCGTCGCAGCATCTTGCGGGAGACATTCTAATACAGACAGTTGTATAATCATTGACTAAGAAAGAATATTAATTAATAATAATACAAAATTAAATAAGTAAAGAATTCATTAATTAATTTAAAATTCATTAGTTAATTTATATATAATATAATATACTTTATAGAAATATGTATATATCTAACTTAAAAAATCAAATTACTATACTCTTTCAAAAGATGTGGCAATATTTTTAAGAACTTCAAATGGGAATTTTATATTCTTTTCTCCAATGTATGTACATATACAAGCAAATAAATAAATAAATGAATTATTATGACCCTAGAACTGAGGTGATCAAGTAACCCCGACTATTGTCTAGGAAAAGTTAATATTGTATTTCCAACATTATAAAATTTCTTTCATATATTTTATCTCCGCTAGAGATAAGCTCTGTGTCAAAATATTTGTCATTCAAAAATGACCTTTCATTTAACAAAGAAGTGTAATTGCAATATCTCATGTGACGTATTTGTGTCCAATAGTATTTTAACATAAACCACAAAAGAGATATTGTTTTGTCTAATTTTCATATTAACGTCATCGTATTCATCATATTAACGTATTTATTTATTTGCTTGTACATACTTTGGAGAAAATATAAAATTCCCATTTGAAGTTCTTATATTCTACACCTTGAAGAAATGTTGTAATTCATTTTGTTAATATATATACATATTTCTATAAAGTATATTATAATAAGTATATTAAATAAATAAATTAACTAATAGATTCTTTAAAATTAATTAATAGATTCCACCTAACACGTTCTAAGCCCAGCACTATAACCCCGCAATGAATAGTATCACTGAAAAATCAGTGGAGCCCGTTCTGTGATATCAATATCCTTGCAGGATAGCTCATTTTGTTTGGAGCTGTCCTAACACCAGTTAAGATAATATTATACTCACCAAAAGGGTATGAAAGATGGATGTGAATAACAGGATATATAAGAGCACTTTGTTACGTAACGATATCTAGTTCCCAACCATGATATAATTAATATTCTAAATGATATATAAACATTTAAAACGTTAAGATAATTGCATCGTTCCTCGCCAGGTATCCGAGTTGCTGCGCCACCGCATCGGACCCCCACGTCTCGGCGTCACCAGGTCCAATTGGGAGCCCTGGATCTAGTCACGAACGATGCGATGCGATATTGAAATTGAGCTGAAACTCTAATTAAAACTATGTCCTTTCCGAACTAAGAAATTTATCATAATTTGTTGTATTGTGTTATATTTTATAATAAATGGAAACTGACATGTTTTAACTGTTTTATTTCTTAACAATCTACGCAAAAACAACGATAAGCTCGTCGTTACCTGTCACCCAGTCCCAAAATCTTTGGTGAAAGGTGGGTCGAAGGATTTAATCGTCTAGACTTCTGTCTACCTCTGTATTGGAGGAATATATGAATATGTTTCTAAAATAAAAAGTAGCCCATGATCCCAAAAGCTAAACGAAGTTACTTCGACTTATACATTACACTTATATAACGTACACACATAACAGCTTGCAGTAGTCCACTGCTGGATTATAGCCTCTGGGTGCCGTAATCGCCACGCTTGGCAGCAGGCAGATCATGATCGTACCAGACACCCGCAACCCAATCCCAACATAACCAACCTAACATTTGTACTTAGGACGGGTATTATTCCTCAGGCATCTATGATGATATTATTCATAGGGCATATAGACTAAAGGAAAATGTTAAAGAGTAAATCTACTTTTTCTACATGTCTCGACTGGGTACAAAGTCTATTCATACTTATTCCATAACACAAGTGAGTTTGCTACTACGCACAGAGACATCGGTGCAATGTATGTGATTTTCAATCATCAATGAATGTTTCTACGTATGTATTGTTGGGTTAATTATTGTTAAGAGAGCCTTGAGATATAATTATTACAAATTCATACTTAATTATTCAATCCAATGTAACTAAGGGCCACGTTTATGGCCATGTGTCCAATGGTATTATAACATAAGCCTAAAAGAGATATTGTTTTGTCTAATTTTTCAGTGTCTATAGCTATTGGTGTTAATTAATGTTTACATATTTTAATGGATAATTATAAATCCATTGTTTTTAATATAATTATGTTATTTACAAAACAGTATTTGTAATAAGATTTCTTATATAATAATACTATCTTAACATTGGTTTTAAAAGGACGTTGTTTTGAAAGATGTTCAGTGTTCAAGTTAAACGGTCAATTATAGTTTACTAAGTTTTAATACATAATTGTATAAATTAATAGTGAAACATTTAATTTAAATTAATATTCTCGGCTTCATTTATAAAAAATGGTACTTTTAATAATATTTCTAATGTAAAAATATTATTTTAACATTGGCTTGCAAGGATGTTGTATTGACAAACTAGCCGGGGTTATTCGATGCTGCAACCATGTTTGATGTTAGACGCAAATATACAATTAAGAAACTACATTTGTTTTCATATTTTATTTAATGTTGTTAGTATGGATCAATAAACATTTATTGAAGTCTAAGTTTGATTTTGATTTGTCTGATATAAACAACAGTATTTGTGTATTTATTCATTGGAATAAAATTTAAATTCGTCTATCGACACAGAGTCTATCTCTAGCCGGGAGATAAAACAGGCGAAAGAAATTTTATAATATTGGAAATACAATATTAGCTTCTTTTCTAGACATTGGTCGGGCACGATCACCTCAGTTCTGGTGCTTCATATAAACGTATTTATTTATTTATTTGCTTGTATATGTACATACATTGGAGAAAAGAATATAAAATTCATTTGAAGTTCTTAAAAATATTTACACACCTTGAAAGGTATACCAGCAATTTGATTTTTGTTGATATATATACATATTTCTATAAAGTATATTATATTAAGTATATTATAAATTAACTAATGAATTCTTTAAATTAATTAATGAATTCTTTACTTATTAATTTTGTATTATTATTAATTAATATATCTTTCTTAGTAAATGATTATACAACTGTCTGTATTAGAATGCCTCCCGCAAGATGCTGCGACATTACCATTTGCGGGAAGTCGACTCAAGTGCAAATGACACAGGACCTTTCTATGTGGCGATCCTTAGGAGGCGTATGTTCAGCAGTAGACTTCTGTTAGACTGTTATGATGATGATCATGATAAGAAGTACATGTCATGAGATATTGCAATTACACAATTATTGTTAAATGAAAGGTCATTTATTGAATGACTGAAAAGCATTTATCGATTGGTCTACCATCTTTAGATGTATGTTTCTGTTTAAATATATTGAGATTTTGATGTTTTATACTTTTTAGTATTTTATTATTGAATATGACTGTCATATACGCAAATTACGCTCATTTTACTAATTATCACATGCACACCAGTGTACATAGATATCATAATCTCATACTTATTATGCGTTTTCGTGTATCTTTCAACATTAACATTATTAAAACAGAGATAAGTAGCTACTTGTAAGATGTACACAGTGAGCGAGTTAGAGTTTCTAGGATTTAAACTTATAACAAATTCAAGTAGTTTCAAGATTAAAGATTGGCTATCGTGACTTTCTTGGATTGGCTTGTGAAGGCACCTCTAAATACTCTATGTACGTCGGTGCACTCGGACTGCTGTCGCAGTTCCGGGGCTGGTGCGCGACGGGAGGGACGCGCCCACTCCGGGACAACGCCCACTCCCGGAACAGGCGCAGCTGCAGCGTGGAGAGCAGGTCACAAGCTGACGTAAGCTTAGTTGCTAACTGACCCCGCCTTCCAAGCTGAGGTTGTTCCTGCGCTGAATCCTCTCTGTCCGTGAGTGTCTCGGGCGACAGAGGAAACCCTACCTACCCTACCTATCTCCGAAAAATACCAGATTAAAATGAGCAAACTAGTGACAAAGCGATCTTAATCCGCCTGAATGATCGCGAAAATAGCAGAATCAATCCTGAAATGGAATTTCGCAAACATTTTATGTATATACTCAAACTAACCGCGTTCGTAGCACTATAACACAATGAATAGTATCACTGAAATCGGTAGAAACCCGTTCTGTGATATCAGTATCCTGCAGGATTAAACTCATTTGTTTGGGCTGGCTCATAACTTTATAGTTAAGATAATATACTCGTAAAGATGTGAATGGATGTGAATAGCAGGATATATCAAGAGCACTGTTACGTAACTGATATCTGGTTCCCAACCATGACATAATTAATATTCCTAAATGATATATAAACATTTAAAACGTTAAGATAGTGCACGTTCCTCGCCAGGTATCGAGCTGCTGCGCTGCGGACCCCCACGTCCTCAGCGTCACCAGGTCAATTGGGAGCCCTGGATCTAGTCTGAACGATGCGATGCGATATTGAGGTGGGCTGAAACTCTAATTAAAAACTATGTCCTTTCGAACTAAGAAATTTACTAATAATTTGTTGTAATTGTGTTATATTTTTATAATAAATGAAACGTATGTTTTAACTGTTTTATTCTTTAACAATCTACGCAAAAACAACGATAAGCTCGTCGCTACCAGTCACGTTGTCCCAAAATCTTCGGTGAAAGGTGGGTCGGAAGGATTTAATCGTCTACACTTCTGTCCTCTGTGTGCAGGAATATATGTGGTATGTTTCACAAAATAAAAAAGTAGCCTACGATCCCACGTTACGCGGCAAAAAAAAATCAGCTTTCTGCCAGTGTAAGTCCCGTTGAAATCGAGACTGGCAGTCTCAGAGATTAGCCCGGAACAAACAGACAGACACCTGAAACGTCTGGACCGATTTTGGAACTTTCACTGGCGGTAGCTGATGTTGTAAGAATGTAACTAAGGCTAGCATTATTTTTAGAAACAATAATTAGGGTTCAGGTTAACTACAAAACCGCGAGAAGAGCCGCGGGGGGCAGCATTTAGTCCGAAGGCTGTTACACAGCTAAGCACCCTTGGATGCTGCACCGACAAAAAACTTATGTTACTTTCGACCGCCATTTACACTTATATAACGTACACCTTAACAGCTTGCAGTAGTCCACTGCTGGACGCAAGAGCCTCTCGCGTGCCGTAATCGCCACGCTTGGCGGGCAGATTGGCGATCGCACTACCAGACACCTCGCAGCCTGACTATCATAACCTAACCTAACATTTGTACTTAGGACGGGTATTATTCCTTGGGGCATAGACTAAAGGAGAAATGCGCTAGGTAAATCTACTTTTTCTACATGTCTCAGGACTGGGTATTTGTGGCCCATTCGTTGTTTCTTATTCCATAACACAAGTGAGTTTGCTACTTACGCATGAGACATCAGTGCAATGTATGTGATTTTCAACCTATCAATGTATGTTTCTACGTATGTATTGTTGGGTTAATTAATGTTAAGAGGCCTTGATATATAATTACAAATTCATACTTAATTATTCAATCCAAATGTAACTAAGATATTATGGCCATGTGTCAATAGTATTTTAACAAGCTAAAGAGATATTGTTTTGTCTAATTTTTCAGTGTTCATAGCTATTGCGTTAATTAATGTTTACATAGTTTTAATGGATAAATCCATTGTTTTTAATATTTAATTTTAATATACTGAGGCTATTTATAAAATGGTACTTTTAATAATATTTCTAATGTAAAAATAATACTATCTTAACATTGGTTTTAAAAGGGACGTTGTTTTGAAAGATGTTCAGTGTTCAAGTTAAACGGTCAATTATAGTTTACTAAGTTTTAATAGATAATTGTATAAATTAATAGTGAAACATTTAATTTAAATTAATATTCGGCCTATTTATAAAATGGTACTTTTAATAATATTTCTAATGTAAAATATTATTTTAACATTGGCTTAAAAGGGATGTTGTATTGACAAATAGCCGGGGTTATTCGATGCTGCAACCATGTTTGATGTTAGACGCAACATACAATTAAGAAACTACATTTGTTTTCATATTTTAATTAATGTTGTTAGTATGGATCAATAAACATTTATTGAAGTCTAAGTTTGATTTTGATTTGTCTGACCCTTGACAAACAGTATTTGTGTATTTATTCATTGGAATGAAATTTAGGTCGTCTATCGACACAGAGTCTATCTCTAGCGGAGATAAAACAGGCGAAAAAATTTTTTATAATGTTGGAAATACAATATTAACTCTTTTCCTAGACGATAGTCGGGCACGATCACCTCAGTTCTAGGTGTCATATTAACGTATTTATTTATTTATTTGCTTGTATATGTACATACATTGGAGAAAAGAATATAAAATTCCATTTGAAGTTCTTAAAATATTTACACACCTTGAAAGAGTATATAGCAATTTGATTTTGTTGATATATATACATATTTCTATAAAGTATATTATATTAAGTATATTATAAATTAACTAATGAATTCTTTAAATTAATTAATGAATTCTTTACTTATTAATTTTGTATTATTATTAATTAATATATCTTTCTTAGTCAATGATTATACAACTGTCTGTATTAGAATGTCTCCCGCAAGATGCTGCGACGACCTGCAGAACATTGCGGGAAGTCGAAGGTGCAAATGACACAGGACCTTTCTATGTGGCGATCCTTAGGAGAGGCGTATGTTCAGCAGTAGACTTCTGTTAGACTGTTATGATGACGATGATCATGATAAAGTACATGTCACATGAGATATTGCAATTACACTTTGTTATATGAAAGGTCATTTATTGAATGACTACATTTATCGATTGGTCTACGATCTTTAGATGTATGTTTCTGTTTAAATATATTGAGATTTTGATGTTTTATACTTTTTAGTATTTTTTTATTGAATATGACCTGTCATATACGCAAATTACACTCATTTTTACTAACATTATCACATGCACACCAGTGTACATATAGATATCGCAATCTCATACTTATTATGCGTTTTCGTGTATCTTTCAACATTAACATTATTAAAACAGAGATAAGTAGCTACTTATAATATGTACAGTGAGGGCAGAGTTAGAAGTTTCTAGGATATAAACTTATAACAACTTCAAAAATTTCAAGATTAAAGATTGGCTATCGTGACTTTCTTGGATTGGCTTGTGAAGGCACCTCTAAATACTCTATGTACGTCGGTGCACTTGGACGGCTGTCGCAGTTCCGGGGGCTGGTGCGCGGCGGGAGGGGGCAGCGCCCACTCCCGGGACGGGCGCAGCTGCAGCGTGGAGGAGCAGGTCACAAACTGACCCCGTAGCTTAGTTGCTAGCGACCCCGCCTTCGAAGCTAGGGGTTGATGATTTACATGTGCATACAGATCCTCTCTGTCCGTGAGTGTCTCGAGAGGCGACAGAGGAGAGCCCTACCTACCCTACCTATCTCGAAAAATACCAGATTAAAATGAGCAAACTGGTGACAAAGCGATCGACAATCCGCCTGAATGATCGCGAGAAGCCTGTAGAATCAATCCTGAAATGGACTTTCATAGGCTGTTTTTTATGTATATACTCAAACTAACCGCGTTCGTAGCACTATAACACAATGAATAGTATCACTGAAATCGGTAGAGCCCGTTCTGTGATATCAGTATCACTTGCAGGATTAGTTCATTTTGTTTGGGCTGGCTCTAACACCGGTTAAGATAATATACTCGCAAAGATGTGAATGGATGTGAATAACAGGATATATCAGAGCACTTTGTTACGTAACTGATATCTAGTTCCTAACCATGACATAATTAATATTCTAAATGATATATAAACATTTAAAACGTTAAGATAATTGCACGTTCCTCGCCAGGTATCCGAGCTGCTGCGCCTGCACGGACCCCACGTCCTCAGCGTCACCAGGTCAATTGGGAGCCCTGGATCTAGTCACGAACGATGCGATGCGATATTGAAATTGAGCTGAAACTCTAATTAAAACTATGTCCTTTCCGAACTAAGAAATTTACTAATAATTTGTTGTATTGTGTTATATTTTTATAATAAATGGAAACTGACATGTTTTAACTGTTTTATTTCTTTAACAATCTACGCAAAAACAACGATAAGCTCGTCGCTACCTGTCACGTTGTCCCAAAATCTTCGGTGAAAGGTGGGTCGGAAGGATTTAATCGTCTAGACTTCTGTCTACCTCTGTATTGGAGGAATATATGTGAATATGTTTCTAAAATAAAAAGTAGCCTACGATCCCACGTTACGCCACAAAAAAATCAGCTTTCTGCCAGTGTAAGTCCCGTTGAAATCGGTCTAGCCGTCTCAGAGATTAGCCGGAACAAACGGACAGACACCTGAAACGTCTGGACCGATTTTGACGGAACTTTCACTGGCGGTAGCTGATGTTGTAAGGTGTAACTAAGGCTAGCATTATTTTAGAAACAATAATTAGGGTTTCGCGTTAACTACAAAACCGCGAGAAGAGCCGCAGGGGGCAGCATTTAGTCGAAGGCTGTTACACAACTAAGCTTACTTACTTAGATGCTGCACCGACAAAAGCTTATGTTACTTTCGACTTATACATTACACTTATATAACGTACACACATAACAGCTTGCAGTAGTCCACTGCTGGACATAGGCCTCTCGCGTGCCGTAATCGCCACGCTTGGCAGGCAGATTGGCGATCGCACTACCAGACACCTCGCAACCTAACCTAACATAACCTAACCTAACATTTGTACTTAGGACGGGTATTATTCCTTGGGGCATCTATGATGATATTATTCCTTGGGGCATATAGACTAAAGGGAAAATGTTAAAGTAAATCTACTTTTTCTACATGTCTCAGGACTGGGTATTTGTGGCCCATTCGTTGTTTCTTATTCCATAACACAAGTGAGTTTGCTACTTACGCATGAGACATCGGTGCAATGTATGTGATTTTCAACCTATCAATGTATGTTTCTACGTATGTATTGTTGGGTTAATTAATGTTAAGAGAGCCTTGAGACATAATTACAAATTCATACTTAATTATTCAATCCAAATGTAACTAAGGCCATTTATGGCCATGTGTCCAATAGTATTTTAACATAAGCCTAAAAGAGATATTGTTTTGTCTAATTTTTCAGTGTTCATAGCTATTGCGTTAATTAATGTTTACATAGTTTTAATGGATAAATCCATTGTTTTAATATTTAATTTTAATATACTGAGGCTATTTATAAAAACAGTATTTGTAATAAGATTTCTTATATAATAAATAATACTATCTTAACATTGGTTTTAAAAGGGACGTTGTTTTGAAAGATGTTCAGTGTTCAAGTTAAACGGTCAATTATAGTTTACTAAGTTTTAATAGATAATTGTATAAATTAATAGTGAAACATTTAATTTAAATTAATATTCAGCCTATTTATAAAAATGGTACTTTTAATAATATTTCTAATATAAAAATGTTATTTTAAAATTGGCTTAAAAGGGATGTTGTATTGACAAACTAGCCGGGGGTTATTCGATGCTGCAACCATGTTTGATGTTAGACGCAACATACAATTAAAACTACATTTGTTTTCATATTTTAATTAATGTTGTTAGTATGGATCAATAAACATTTATTGAAGTCTAAGTTTGATTTTGATTTGTCTGACCCTTGACAACAGTATTTGTGTATTTATTCATTGGAATAAGAATTTAAATTCGTCTATCGACACAGAGTCTTTCTCTAGCGGAGATAAAACAGGCGAAAAGAAATTTTTATAATGTTGGAAATACAATATTAACTCTTTTCCTAGACATTAGTCGGGCACGATCACCTCAGTTCTAGGTGTCATATTAACGTATTTATTTATTTATTTGCTTGTATATGTACATACATTGGAGAAAAGAATATAAAATTCCCATTTGAAGTTCTTAAAAATATTTACACACCTTGAAAGAGTATATAGCAATTTGATTTTTGTTGATATATATACATATTTCTATAAAGTATATTATATTAAGTATATTATAAATTAACTAATGAATTCTTTAAATTAATTAATGAATTCTTTACTTATTTAATTTTGTATTATTATTAATTAATATATCTTTCTTAGTCAATGATTATACAACTGTCTGTATTAGAATGTCTCCCGCAAGATGCTGCGACGACCTGCAGAACATTGCGGGAAGTCGATGGGTGCAAATGACACAGGACCTTTCTATGTGGCGATCCTTAGGAGGCGTATGTTCAGCAGTAGACTTCTGTTAGACTGTTATGATGACGATGATCATGATAAAGTACATGTCACATGAGATATTGCAATTACACTTTGTTAAATGAAAGGTCATTTATTGAATGACAACATTTATCGATTGGTCTACCATCTTTAGATGTATGTTTCTGTTTAAATATATTGAGATTTTGATGTTTTATACTTTTTAGTATTTTATTATTGAATATGACCTGTCATATACGCAAATTACACTCATTTTACTAACATTATCACATGCACACCAGTGTACATATAGATATCGCAATCTCATACTTATTATGCGTTTTCGTGTATCTTTCAACATTAACATTATTAAAACAGAGATAAGTAGCTACTTGTAAGATGTACAGTGAGGCAGAGTTAGAAGTTTCTAGGATTTAAACTTATAACAACTTCAAGTAGTTTCAAGATTAAAGATTGGCTATCGTGACTTTCTTGGATTGGCTTGTGAAGGCACCTCTAAATACTCTATGTACGTCGGTGCACTTGGACGGCTGTCGCAGTTCCGGGGGCTGGTGCGCGGCGGGAGGGGCAGCGCCCACTCCCGGGACAGGCACAGCTGCAGCGTGGAGGAGCAGGTCACAAACTGACCCCGTAGCTTGGTTGCTAGCGACCCCGCCTTCGAAGCTAGGGGTTGATGATTTACATGTGCATACGAATCCTCTCTGTCCGTGAGTGTCTCGAGAGGCGACAGAGGAGAGCCCTACCTACCCTACCTATCTCGAAAAATACCAGATTAAAATGAGCAAACTGGTGACAAAGCGATCGCCAATCCGCCTGAATGATCGCGAAGCCTGTAGAATCAATCCTGAAATGGACTTTCATAGGCTGTTTTTTTATGTATATACTCAAACTAACCGCGTTCGTAGCACTATAACACAATGAATAGTATCACTGAAATCGGTAGAGCCCGTTCTGTGATATCAGTATCACTTGCAGGATTAGCTCATTTTGTTTGGGCTGGCTCCTAACACCGGTTAAGATAATATACTCGTAAAGATGTGAATGGATGTGAATAACAGGATATATCAGAGCACTTTGTTACGTAACTGATATCTAGTTCCTAACCATGACATAATTAATATTCTAAATGATATATAAACATTAAAAACGTTAAGATAATTGCACGTTCCTCGCCAGGTATCCGAGCTGCTGCGCCACTGCACGGACCCCACGTCCTCAGCGTCACCAGGTCAATTGGGAGCCCTGGATCTAGTCACGAACGATGCGATGCGATATTGAAATTGAGCTGAAACTCTAATTAAAACTATGTCCTTTCCGAACTAAGAAATTGACTAATAATTAGTTGTATTGTGTTATATTTTTATAATAAATGGAAACTGACATGTTTTAAGTGTTTTTTTCTTTAACAATCTACGCAAAAACAACGATAAGGTCGTCGCTACCTGTCACGTTGTCCCAAAATCTTCGGTGAAAGGTGGGTCGGAAGGATTTAATCGTCTAAACTTCTGTCTACCTCTGTATTGGAGGAATATATGTGAATATGTTTCTAAAATAAAAAGTAGCCCACGATCCCACGTAACGCCACAAAAAAATCAGCTTTCTGCCAGTGTAAGTCCCGTTGAAATCGGTCTAGCCGTCTCAGAGATTAGCCGGAACAAACGGACAGACACCTGAAACGTCTGGACCGATTTTGACGGAACTTTCACTGGCGGTAGCTGATGTTGTAAGGTGCAACTAAGGCTAGCATTATTTTAGAAACAATAATTAGGGTTTCGCGTTAACTACAAAACCGCGAAAAGAGCCGCAGGGGCAGCATTTAGTCGAAGGCTGTTACACAACTAAGCTTACTTACTTAGATGCTGCACCGACAAAGCTTATGTTACTTTCGACTTATACATTACACTTATATAACGTACACACATAACAGCTTGCAGTAATCCACTGCTGGACATAGGCCTCTCGCGTGCCGTAATCGCCACGCTTGGCAGGCAGATTGGCGATCGCACTACCAGACACCTCGCAACCTAACCTAACATAACCTAACCTAACATTTGTACTTAGGACGGGTATTATTCCTTGGGGCATCTATGATGATATTATTCCTTGGGGCATATAGACTAAAGGGAAAATGTTAAAGAGTAAATCTACTTTTCTACATGTCTCGGGACTGGGTATTTGTGGCCCATTCGTTGTTTCTTATTCCATAACACAAGTTAGTTTGCTACTTACGCATGAGACATCAGTGCAATGTATGTGATTTTCAACCTATCAATGTATGTTTCTACGTATGTATTGTTGGGTTAATTAATGTTAAGAGAGCCTTGAGACATAATTACAAATTCATGTAATTATTCAAACCAAATGTAACTAAGGCCATTTATGGCCATGTGTCAATAGTATTTTAACATAAGCCTAAAAGAGATATTGTTTTGTCTAATTTTTCAGTGTTCATAGCTATTGTGTTAATTAATGTTTACATAGTTTTAATGGATAAATCCATTGTTTTTAATATTTAATTTTAATATACTGAGGCTATTTATAAAAACAGTATTTTTAATAAGATTTCTTATATAATAAATAATACTATCTTAACATTGGTTTTAAAAGGGACGTTGTTTTGAAAGATGTTCAGTGTTCAAGTTAAACGGTCAATTATAGTTTACTAAGTTTTAATAGATAATTGTATAAATTAATAGTGAAACATTTAATTTAAATTAATATTCAACCTATTTATAAAATGGTACTTTTAATAATATTTCTAATGTAAAAATATTATTTTAACATTGGCTTAAAAGGGATGTTGTATTGACAAACTAGCCGGGGGTTATTCGATGCTGCAACCATGTTTGATGAAATGGTTTTCTACATTGTCCCGTCCGAGAATCAACTTTTTGTTACTTTTGGTTACGGGAAGCAGCATCTAAGGTGCGCAGTGTCTGGTACTGCGATCTGAAGCCGAGTGTGGCGATTATGGCAAAACTTACGGAAGAGGACTATATTTAGCAGAGGACTGGGATGTTCTTTCGTATTTCATATTTCAAAATATATTTTTGGTAAAATAAATTTTTGTGACCATCATTTGTGATAATTATAATGAGGGTTTTTAGTGAAAATAAATCGTTTGATGGTTTGAATCCTGAAACCTCGTGATGTTATTTTAATATCACAATATTTTCTTTGAACAAGTATTACAGCTTGGTCATAACATACTAATAGATATAGTTCATTAATTAACTTAAAATCTATTTACATATTTATTTTTACTTATAATATAAACATTGCCCCGTTTGAGAATGGAACTTGGGACCTCAGAGCTGGCGACATCACGATTACTGATTGTACGCCACTCGTCCACGAGTTATCACTTATTAATTTTGAATTAAGAAAAGAAAATAGACATGTTTTGGTATTTCAGCGATTCTCTCCTTATTTTGTATGTGTGTGAGTGTACGCCGACGATATAAAATGGCTTCTACCTTTCATGAAACAAAAATGTGAAATGTCACGAAATCCTTTCAAGGTTATTAAATGTTAGAATTTACGAGCACATAAATTATCACTGAACTGGAGTTCGCAAGTTTATACGACGGTTATGAAATTTATATTTAACTAGTAGCAGATGTATGCTTAAGTTATTATTGCCGAGTGGCTTGGTGACTGGAATTAGAGTGAAGAGATATGAGTTCGATTCCCAGGGGTAGTGAGTTTTGCAAACTTATTTACGATATATATCTTTGGCTTGGACGTAAAGACCGGTGATATACGAGTCGGAAGGATTATATTGCCTGAACTATTAGGAAATGCGTGAAGATAATTGAAATGTATAAAGTTTAATTTATATTATGTGTATAGAATGTATATTTATGTATTATAAGGGGCCACTGAAAATCAGGGCTGGCATGAACCTGTCAGTGCAGGTTTCATCCCAGCTATATACCTCAGTGGCTTTCCTATTTTGGCACATTGCACTTCTGCAAAATGGCGATCGTATTTAATTTACAGTACATATTTCAGTTTTTTTTTCACTTTTATATTTAATTTTAAGTTCTAAAATAAATGTTTCTTTCTTTCTTTTATGTTATACGTATGAGAAGACATATGTATGTACGAAGTATTTACACTAACGGCCCGGAAATTTCAATTTCAATACCAAGGATGAGCGGAAGAACTTAATTGCCTGAACCTCTTTCCACCCCAGCATTGAAAATGAAGCGCTCTTGAGCTTAACTCTAGCTAACAGTAGCCGAGTGAGACAAAGTTGAAGGCCTCGTTATCTTTACTTGAACTTACTTAAAGTCGCTGGTATTACAAGCATCAACGAATTGTGGGATATTTTACTATCTTTGTTGCGAGGTACTTGTAAATGATTGATTGAAATTCAAAAGCTTTGTGGAGTGCGAAAAATATTACATCATTTGAAAAGAAGAAGTCCTTTGTTAACGTTTTTTAATAAATTAAATTAGTAAATATGTTCACGCTTAGATCCTTAAGGGGTAGCTACAGAGAATAGATCGTGTGTAGAAGTGTGACAATTGTTGCATACCTCTTTCAAATTAATTATTTATCTTAACGGAGTCTCCAAGAAATTTCTGATGCTAAATATTTTCACTTGTAAAACTACAGAGAATCTAATTTCTTGTATTTTCATGAATACTACACACATTTGCTTGTCAAATCTGATATAATGGTAGGGCCCATCTAGTATGTGATCACAGACTGCAGACTTCCTTGAGCGTCTATGTTTAACATCACTATGTGTTCTTTAACGCGAGTTTTTATAAAAAAAAAAAATTAACACAAAGCTGATGTTAAACATAGACGTCGACATCAAAACGTCAGGAAATAAAAATTGTTTGTAAAACTAATTAAAGACGCGATAAAATCCGAAAATCATTTAATTTTAAATACAGAGAATCTTTCACTGCTGTCCATATAAAAGTTCAAATAGCTCAACGTGACATGGAAAGAAGTAAGCTCGGTATTTCCCAGCGTGATAGAATCCGCTTCACCAACCTTATTTTAGACTCGTACCAATGTGTTTTCAAAACTTATGTACGATTTTCATCGTCAGCCTGGACTTAAAGACAGCGCCAGGCTCACCACCGTCACGATATCCCAAAACTAATACAGTGGACAGTGGGTCGAAGTGACTTAATAGTCTTTATTTGTATCTATCCCAGTATTGGGAATAGCATGAAGATATTTCTCTTAAAGAATTTTCTTATTTATCTCTTACACAGCAAGATAATCGTGCGTCACCTGAATTGATTACCAACGTTGTAAGATCTCTGCAGAACCTTAAAGACCGGACCAGAGTCATCTCAGAGGTGGAACGTCGTGGAGTCTTATCGCTTGAGGATGCCTTGTTTAGAGACGAAACACGTGTCGCGGTATCATGGGTGATGGTGTATGCTACCTGGAGTCTAGTGTAGTGCCTGTGTATGCGGTAGGGAATGTTATACAATTAATGCAGGCATAAGTGAGAGAGAGCGTGGTGATTTACTACTCTACGGAACAAGTAACATATGCCATTTGTTTCTGAACCTTGAATTGTACAATATTATTCTCAAAGTTACGATGACAGGTGGTTTGGTGATAGCGATTCGAGTCAAGAGACCCGAGTCTGATATCCCAGCACGTAGCAATGGCTTTCAAAACTTTTTATCACAGCGTAAACGATTTATATCGAAGACATTAACGTAAAAATTGCGGCAGGTTCATCATCTGTTACGATATCCGAAATAATGTATTCGATGAGCACTTCATTGTCTAGACCTCTGTTTACCCAAGTATGAGAAGTTAGGTTACAACTAATTACAAGCATTGATGAGATGAAATTAGTGAATTTTTGTTATTTCTAATAAAGGTCACGTATAGTACAGGTACATCACAGTATAACAGTAACGTAATCAAAAGTTTAAACATGAATTTTTTGCTTTGTTATAAAAACTTGGCCTGTTTCAAGTTTATTCAAGCCATCAGAGTCAGCTCCTTCCATTTGACAGTATCCAACGACGAGCGGTTCGAATCGTCGACGAACAAGATCTGTCTGATCGGCTAGATCCTAGCTTTGCGAAGAGATGTTGCTTCTCTTTGCATTTTTACAAGATGTACTACGGGGCGTGCTCCGAGGGTGTTCGGATTAATCCCATCCGCTGAATTTCACCATCGTACCTTACGGCATAGTCAAAAATTCCATCACCACCATCTTGATGCTTGGCATTCCACCACAATGCGTTTTTCGCGGAATTTTCTGCGACTCACTTGCACTTTATGGAATGTTCTATCGTCTATAGTAGGTTTTCGGGACCAATACAACTTAGAGACCTTCAAGAAAAGAGCCTATATCTTCCTCAAAGGCAGGCAACTCATCTGCTATGACTGTGGTATTGCAGGTGAGCATGGGCAGCAGTAATCACTTACCATCACGTAAGCCACCTGCTCGTTTGCCTCCCTTTTCTATAAAAAAACAACACACCGCGACATTGGGTGCACGGGTAACGTTAATTTATTTGACGTAACCCTTCTCCGACGTACTCACGTGGTTTTACATTAGACAATGACTTTGGCAAATGTTCATAACTCTCAACTATCTTTTTAAACTTCAGCATTTATTTTCCTCAAAAACACAATTGACTAAAAATATTTATAAATAGTAGTAAAATGATTTTGGGATGACCTGCACAGTATTGTGGGCAGTCATTGGCAGTGGTAGGATCTTTATTTGTGGCAATATTTTAGGGTAAGCGAGAACAGGAGGGAAAGAAGTATTAAATGACAAAAAGAAAGAACAGTATATTGTTTTTATTATTAAAAGAGTGTAGTTTAAAACAGTGCTACTGCCATATGTTATTATGTTTATAAATAAATATCTTCACGCAATTCCCAATACAAGGGTAGGCAGAGGTCAGTCAAGACAATTAAGTCCCTTTGACCCACCTTTCACCGAAGATATTTTCGGGACAATGTGACAGGTGGTGAGCCCGTAGCCGTCTTTATGTCCAAGCCAACGATATAATTCGTACATAAGTTTTGAAAAACCCATTGGTACGAGCTTGCCACCCGGGGATCGAACTCAGGTCTCTTGACTCGAAAATCCGACCACCCACCACTCGCCTATCGTGACTTTTTGTTATTATGTTTCATTACAGATTTTGTTGTGTCATCTATTGTCTAATATGTATTGTAAATTGGTTTTATAAATATAATATGGTGGGTTTGAAATGTTCCCTTTTAGTTTTCTTTTCCGTTTACGTTTTTGAATACTTGAAATATCTAGATAACATCACAGATGTAGTTATAGATAGATAGATAGAATACTCTTTATTGCACACCAACACAGAAAATATACAATATTAAATTTCGTAAGACTGTGGTGACACAAATAGCGGTCTTATCGCTAAAAGCGATTTCTTCAGACAACCTTTAGTAAAGGCTATAGTAAAGGCTTGGACATAAAGACGGCGACAGGCTCACCACCTGTCACTTTGTCCCGAAAATATCTTCGGTGGAAGGTGGGTCGAAGGGACTCAATTGTCTAGACTCGACCTCTGTCTACCCCTGTATTGGGAATTGCGTGAAGATATTTATTTATTTATAGTGACGTGAAAACTTTTTTGTCATCATCATCATACAATCACGCCTCTTTCCCTAGGTGTAGGCAAATACCACTTCTTTCTAGTTGCTACGATCCTTAAATACTTGTTTCCTTCGTCCACTTTCGTTATTCCGTCATAGAGGAAGAGAATGACATTTTGTGAATACTCTAAATGTACTGACTTTTCTTCATAAACAATCCCTGATGGGATAGCCAGGAACATATAACCAAATGTCGAGATCCTTACAAAACTCTTTCGTTTCTTTCATATTAATAATTTTGTGATGACAAAAACTAAAATATATATATATATATATATATATATATATATATATATATATATATATATATATATATATATATATATATATATATATATATATATATATATATATATATATATATATATATATATATATATATATATATATATATATATATATATATATATATATATATATATATATATATATATATATATATATATATATATATATATATATATATATATATATATATATATATATATATATATATATATATATATATATATATATATATATATATATATGTATATATATATATATATGTAAAACAATAACACTTTTATATTAAATTTGCTGCCAAAACTGGAGAACGTTAGCCGTGTGTAAGTGTCAAGGTTGCCAGACACCCCGGCGTCTTGTACTCCCGGCAACCCTCAAGAAGCTGTGATACATTGTCAAGTTGCACTTGACACAGACGCAACCTGTGAGTATTATGCTCATTCATGGTCACATCGTGTTACAAAAGATCCTGTAAGTTTTCATAGATATTTAATAAACGCATGTGTTATGTTATCTTGGTTTCATATTACTTTTTGCGTAATATTTTGTATAATTTTTCATATGTTTGTTTTGGTGGAAGGAGGGTCTAAAGGATTTAATTGTGCAGATTTCTGTGTACCCCAGTATTGGGAATGGCGTGAAGTTATTTTTTTGTTTTAGTTTTATAATATTTTGACAATGCAATACAGAAAATTAAAATAATTGTACTAGAGTTTAAACCATTTTTTTTAATTATAACTCAAGCAGTTAGCAGTTTTCGCAGGTTGAAAGACTTCCGCTTTCTTCCGGGTTCACGCTACGTCCATACAAATTTTTCGGAATGGACATATATTTCTTAAAACAACGGATTTAAATGGGATTTGACAAAAATAATAATTACAATAGACTTAAAATGTTTATAGTGCCGGCCGGAGGATCGAACTCAGATATCGTTGGCTTGGTCACTGATGGCCGTTATGCTGTATATAGTGTTTTAGCCTGGTATATTTCGAGACGTTCGTCCCGCCATTTATCGATTGAAAATGTGATTTTGAAGTAATCTTTGACAGAAGGCTATATTCAGCAGCAACTCTTTATAGGCTGTAAAGAAGAAGAAGGATGACATTTTGAAGCTTTTCCCTTAGTCGCCTCTTACGACACCCACGAGAAGAAAGGTGGTGGTACATAGTCGCGCCTCGACAAGATATGTCATGCGTGAAGATAAATAATAAAATAAAGTTATTGTTCATGTTTCTAACTAAGTCTATAAAGTGTAAGTATTCTTGTTATCCTTTAAAGGATCTGTGTCTTCCGGGAAAGGAAACAATAGCTGTAATGTTTTGTTGTTTGTCGGACACGCAGCCGGACGTGATATTTTATTGCCGCTACGTATTCCCATTTGTAGACATCAAAGTTCAGTTCGAACAGAGGCAAAGTTTTAAATAATAATACTTTCTGATATCTTTATATGGAATTTAATCTAGTAAAACAAATTCTTTGTAAAATTAAAAAAAAAAGTAAATTAAATAATTCGAAATCCTAGTCCAAAAGACTAGTTCGATCCCCAGTAAAGTATGATTTTCCAAAAACTTTAGTACTACAGGCTCATGGCCAGTCACCTTTAAACAAAAATCATATTCGACTTGAAACTAAGCTGAAGTATTTGTGTAAGGACTAAGTTGTCGCATTGGCTTCCCTTGTTTTGAAATGCGTGATTATGCGTAAGCATCAGGTTCGATTCAGTCGGCTCAATGTAGAAAAATCTTTTCTACATTTCACGAATCTTAGTGTTTGTCGTACCTTCGTTGTTTCCGATTTCATAACACAAGTGCTTAAAGGTACTTACCTCAGGATCAGTGCAATGTATATTGTACCAGTGATGTTATCCATATTTATTTATTTACTTTAAAAATGTGATTATAATAAGTGTCAGTTAAATAAAATAAAACGTTAAAATCGTAAGCTCGTAACTCGTCTCTCAAAAATTGCGGTTAATTTCCCTCCATATGTTTGTTTCACATCCATATGGTTGTTACACGATATTACACAGCAATTTTAGAGCATATAATTCTGCTTAACTTTATGTTATTAAATTAAAGAGCAAAATGATTTTAAAATTTCAACTGACACGAGCAGGATTCGAACCCGCGACCACTGCGGTATAAATCACATGCTTTAAAATCAATGAAAAATTGCGTATCAGTAAAAAAAACTCAAGTAAACAGTGAAGTTAGTAAATAATAATAAATGAATAAATATATTCATGCGCCCTTCCCTCATCCATAGCTGACAAGGTAGCCAGGTAAATAAATTAAATAAATCCACACATAGATAGTGACAACATATGTTCCTTTGATTCCAAAGTAAGCAGCTTAAGCACTTGTGTTAAGGAATCGGAAACAACAAGGCAAAACGGCCAGTCCTCAGAAAATTAAATCGTACCAACGGCTTAAATCGAATTTTACATTTGAAAAAAAAAATATCATTGGTGACCTACCTCCTGCAGATCAATCCTTTTTTTTTAATTTCTGTAATGTCACCGGAACTTAGGAACACAGGTACAGGTAGTGAGACTGTAGCCATCTGGGCGGAATTTCATAACAACGCCTTAATACAAACTTCGGCTTTTACAATATTACTTGGATAATGTACAATAACAAAAAAAATATCTACACGCTATTTTCAATATTGGGGCAGATAGACGTCCAGACAATTAAGTCCTTTCGTCCCACTTTCCACTGAAGACATTTTTGGGACAACGTGACCAATGCTGAGCCTGTCGCCATCTTTATGTAAACGATAAAATCGTACATAAATTTTGATGAGTATCATCATGGAAGTACCATGACCATGATCAGTATGAACTGGAGATCGACTCGGGTCTCTTGACTCGAAAATCGATCACGCAACCTCTCAGCTATAGTGACTATTATTTTACTAAATATAGGCCTCCCCAAAAGATTGCCACCGTTTTCACCAGAGCTTTTCCTGTTCTTCATCCTCCTTCTCGATATTTGTTATCCCTATCTATTTATTCTATATTTATTTATTTTCTATCTTTCTTCTTTGTTATTAAATTAAAGAGAAAAAAGTTAAAATTTCATCGGACACGGGCGGAATTCGAACCCGCGATCTTCGCCGTTTCGAGGCGACGCTCTTAACTTCGACCTTCACCGTGGCTTCACACGCATCAGTTGAAATTTAAACTCTGTATTCTCTTATATTACTTATGCCTTGTTTATTGGCATAGGCGCCATCTGTTATCCCTTTTCCAAGTGACAATTTGATAATCCTGACTTTTCAGTTAGGAATTGTCAATACGATATCGCCTACTTTAATTTTTAATATGCAATTTTATTGATTTTAAAGCATATTTATGCTGAACTTTTATGTTATTAAATTAAAGAGAAAAAGTTAAAATTTCATCGGACACGGACGGAATTCGAACCCGCGATCTTCGCCGTTTCGAGGCGACGCTCTTACCTTCGACCTTCACCGTGTCTCCACACGCATCAGTTGAAATTTAAACTCTGTATTCTCTTATATTACTTATGCCTTGTTTATTGGCATAGGCGCCATCTGTTATCCCTTTTCCAAGTGACAATTTGATAATCCTGACTTTTCAGTTAGGAATTGTCAATACGATATCGCCTACTTTAATTTTTAATATGCAATTTTATTGATTTTAAAGCATATTTATGCTGAACTTTTATGTTATTAAATTAAAGAGAAAAAGTTAAAAAGTCCTAATAGCGGAGGTGTGATAACGTCTGAATTTGAGTCAAGAGTTCGATCTCCAGGTGATAGGCTCGTACCAATTACTTTTTTCAAAACTTATGTAGGATTAACATCGTTGGCTTGGAAATTAAGACAGCGACAGGTTCTCCACCTGTCGCACTGTCCCAAATTGTATTAGGTGAAAGGTGGGACAAAAGGACATAACTGTCTAGACCTCTGTCTACCCCAGTATGGTAAATTGCAAGATAATTTAAAAAATCCAATATAGGAAATTAATACTCCATTTCTAATTAATGGCTGATTAAAACTGTAACATTGTCTCCCTATTTTCTTAATTACATCTCTTTAGAAAAGATTGAGGCGGACTAACTAAATGAATTAACTTAAACTGAAAGAACCCAGATTAATCTTGGAACGAGATAGAATGTTAGCGAAGCTGTCTAGATAACAATGAACGGTGATTAAAATTCTATACATTCTAATCTAACTTGATAAAAGTTTTTTTTAAAACTACACACATTTTCCTTCAAGGAAATAGTCAGAGATCTAGAAAATTTAATTATTTCGATCCGCACTTTTAACAGTGGTAAAGCCACGCATCAGCTTTTGTTGTTGCATGAATGGGCCGGCTCGACTGGGAGGTACCGCGACCTCGCAGAATACCGGGGTGAAGTAGAAGTCTAACAAACTTCTGCGTTTCGTCTGGTGAGTGCAGGTAACCGGTGGCCCACACACCTCCCTCCCCTAATTCTGATTCGAATACAATATAAAGAGTATAATAAAATATCTCCAAGCTACTCCCCAGATACAGACAGTAGTTACCATGTCTTGAAAAGTAATGGTTGCGGGTTAAAATCACGCTTGGGGTAAATATTTGTGTGACAAATGATTATATAAATATTTATCGACGTATATCGTACCGTTCCTTTGCACACTAAGACCGCGACAGGCCCACCCAGTTCAGGTGAAATGCGTAAAGGTGAAAAATTCTAATACCAATTACTGAATGGTTATATTATTTTCCGCTGTACATTCAAACATACCGATTGCTTTTATGAAAGCAAAATCAAATTGAAATAAAGTGATTTATCAGCTTGAAAAAATTTAAATATCAAAATATCCACGTAGCGCAATCGGTCGGATGAAAATAAAGCGAAGCAGAATGTGCCTGATTGCGGATATCGAGTAATTGAAATCGGTTGCACTGGCTGCACGTGACGTGACCTTCTGACTTATTGTTAAAATCTATACTAATATAAAATACAATAAAATACTAATATAAAATACAATAAAATACTAATATAAAATACAATAAAATACTAATATAAAATTTGTATTTGTATAATAATTTAAAATTTAAAGTGTCTGTTTGTTATACCAAATTAAAGCTTTTCACGAAATGTATATAAAAGTAAACGTATCCGGTAGTTTCATAATAAAGCTATTTTTAAGCTTCAGGGCGTAGCTAGTTTTATATAAATTAACAATATAACCTGCCCTGAGACCTGACTACTATCCGTCGCCGGTCTGCTAAATTTGATCTGGTACTTTTCAAGATGATTAAACTATAATCTGCCGGTAGCCAATTGCATTTTAAGGCTTTTTCCCTTTACAATGCAATACAAGACCGTTGATTAAAATTTAAAAAAATTTAAATATGTTAAAAAGTTAAAAAAGTCCTAATAGCGGAGGTGTGATAACGTCTGAATTTGAGTCAAGAGTTCGATCTCCAGGTGATAGGCTCGTACCAATTACTTTTTTCAAAACTTATGTAGGATTAACATCGTTGGCTTGGAAATTAAGACAGCGACAGGTTCTCCACCTGTCGCACTGTCCCAAATTGTATTAGGTGAAAGGTGGGACAAAAGGACATAACTGTCTAGACCTCTGTCTACCCCAGTATGGTAAATTGCAAGATAATTTAAAAAATCCAATATAGGAAATTAATACTCCATTTCTAATTAATGGCTGATTAAAACTGTAACATTGTCTCCGTATTTTCTTAATTACATCTCTTTAGAAAAGATTGAGGCGGACTAACTAAATGAATTAACTTAAACTGAAAGAACCCAGATTAATCTTGGAACGAGATAGAATGTTAGCGAAGCTGTCTAGATAACAATGAACGGTGATTAAAATTCTATACATTCTAATCTAACTTGATAAAAGTTTTTTTTTAAAACTACACACATTTTCCTTCAAGGAAATAGTCAGAGATCTAGAAAATTTAATTATTTCGATCCGCACTTTTAACAGTGGTAAAGCCACGCATCAGCTTTTGTTATTGCATGAATGGGCCGGCTCGACCGGGGAGGTACCGCGACCTCGCAGAATACCGGGGTGAAGTAGAAGTCAAACAAACTTCTGCGTTTCGTCTGGTGAGTGCAGGTAACCGATGGCCCACACACCTCCCTCCCCTAATTCTGATTCGAATACAATATAAAGAGTATAATAAAATATCTCCAAGCTACTCCCCAGATACAGACAGTAGTTACCATGTCTTGAAAGGTAATGGTTGCGGGTTAAAATCACGCTTGGGGTAAATATTTGTGTGACAAATGATTATATAAATATTTATCGACGTATATCGTACCGTTCCTTTGCACACTAAGACCGCGACAGGCCCACCCAGTTCAGGTGAAATGCGTAAAGGTGAAAAAATTCTAATACCAATTACTGAATGGTTATATTATTTTCCGCTGTACATTCAAACATACCGATTGCTTTTATGAAAGCAAAATCAAATTGAAATAAAGTGATTTATCAGCTTGAAAAAAATTTAAATATCAAAATATCCACGTAGCGCAATCGGTAGGATGAAAATAAAGCGAAGCAGAATGTGCCTGATTGCGGATATCGAGTAATTGAAATCGGTTGCACTGGCTGCACGTGACGTGACCTTCTGACTTATTGTTAAAATCTATACTAATATAAAATACAATAAAATACTAATATAAAATTTGTATTTGTATAATAATTTAAAATTTAAAGTGTCTGTTTGTTATACCAAATTAAAGCTTTTCACGAAATGTATATAAAAGTAAACGTATCCGGTAGTTTCATAATAAAGCTATTTTTAAGCTTCAGGGCGTAGCTAGTTTTATATAAATTAACAATATAACCTGCCCTGAGACCTGACTACTATCCGTCGCCGGTCTGCTAAATTTGATCTGGTACTTTTCAAGATGATTAAACTATAATCTGCCGGTAGCCAATTGCATTTTAAGGCTTTTTCCCTTTACAATGCAATACAAGACCGTTGATTAAAATTTAAAAAAATTTAAATATGTTAAAAAGTTAAAAAAGTCCTAATAGCGGAGGTGTGATAACGTCTGAATTTGAGTCAAGAGTTCGATCTCCAGGTGATAGGCTCGTACCAATTACTTTTTTCAAAACTTATGTAGGATTAACATCGTTGGCTTGAAATTAAGACAGCGACAGGTTCTCCACCTGTCGCACTGTCCCAAATTGTATTAGGTGAAAGGTGGGACAAAGGACATAACTGTCTAGACCTCTGTCTACCCCAGTATGGTAAATTGCAAGATAATTTAAAAAATCCAATATAGGAAATTAATACTCCATTTCTAATTAATGGCTGATTAAAACTGTAACATTGTCTCCCTATTTTCTTAATTACATCTCTTTAGAAAAGATTGAGGCGGACTAACTAAATGAATTAACTTAAACTGAAAGAACCCAGATTAATCTTGGAACGAGATAGAATGTTAGCGAAGCTGTCTAGATAACAATGAACGGTGATTAAAATTCTATACATTCTAATCTAACTTGATAAGTTTTTTTTAAAACTACACACATTTTCCTTCAAGGAAATAGTCAGAGATCTAGAAAATTTAATTATTTCGATCCGCACTTTTAACAGTGGTAAAGCCACGCATCAGCTTTTGTTGTTGCATGAATGGGCCGGCTCGACCGGGGAGGTACCGCGACCTCGCAGAATACCGGGGTGAAGTAGAAGTCTAACAAACTTCTGCGTTTCGTCTGGTGAGTGCAGGTAACCGGTGGCCCACACACCTCCCTCCCCTAATTCTGATTCGAATACAATATAAAGAGTATAATAAAATATCTCCAAGCTACTCCCCAGATACAGACAGTAGTTACCATGTCTTGAAAAGTAATGGTTGCGGGTTAAAATCACGCTTGGGGTAAATATTTGTGTGACAAATGATTATATAAATATTTATCGACGTATATCGTACCGTTCCTTTGCACACTAAGACCGCGACAGGCCCACCCAGTTCAGGTGAAATGCGTAAAGGTGAAAAAATTCTAATACCAATTACTGAATGGTTATATTATTTTCCGCTGTACATTCAAACATACCGATTGCTTTTATGAAAGCAAAATCAAATTGAAATAAAGTGATTTATCAGCTTGAAAAAATTTAAATATCAAAATATCCACGTAGCGCAATCGGTCGGATGAAAATAAAGCGAAGCAGAATGTGCCTGATTGCGGATATCGAGTAATTGAAATCGGTTGCACTGGCTGCACGTGACGTGACCTTCTGACTTATTGTTAAAATCTATACTAATATAAAATACAATAAAATACTAATATAAAATTTGTATTTGTATAATAATTTAAAATTTAAAGTGTCTGTTTGTTATACCAAATTAAAGCTTTTCACGAAATGTATATAAAAGTAAACGTATCCGGTAGTTTCATAATAAAGCTATTTTTAAGCTTCAGGGCGTAGCTAGTTTTATATAAATTAACAATATAACCTGCCCTGAGACCTGACTACTATCCGTCGCCGGTCTGCTAAATTTGATCTGGTACTTTTCAAGATGATTAAACTATAATCTGCCGGTAGCCAATTGCATTTTAAGGCTTTTTCCCTTTACAATGCAATACAAGACCGTTGATTAAAATTTAAAAAAATTTAAATATGTTAAAAAGTTAAAAAAGTCCTAATAGCGGAGGTGTGATAACGTCTGAATTTGAGTCAAGAGTTCGATCTCAGGTGATAGGCTCGTACCAATTACTTTTTCAAAACTTATGTAGGATTAACATCGTTGGCTTGGAAATTAAGACAGCGACAGGTTCTCCACCTGTCGCACTGTCCCAAATTGTATTAGGTGAAAGGTGGGACAAAAGGACATAACTGTCTAGACCTCTGTCTACCCCAGTATGGTAAATTGCAAGATAATTTAAAAAATCCAATATAGGAAATTAATACTCCATTTCTAATTAATGGCTGATTAAAACTGTAACATTGTCTCCCTATTTTCTTAATTACATCTCTTTAGAAAAGATTGAGGCGGACTAACTAAATGAATTAACTTAAACTGAAAGAACCCAGATTAATCTTGGAACGAGATAGAATGTTAGCGAAGCTGTCTAGATAACAATGAACGGTGATTAAAATTCTATACATTCTAATCTAACTTGATAAGTTTTTTTTAAAACTACACACATTTTCCTTCAAGGAAATAGTCAGAGATCTAGAAAATTTAATTATTTCGATCCGCACTTTTAACAGTGGTAAAGCCACGCATCAGCTTTTGTTGTTGCATGAATGGGCCGGCTCGACCGGGGAGGTACCGCGACCTCGCAGAATACCGGGGTGAAGTAGAAGTCTAACAAACTTCTGCGTTTCGTCTGGTGAGTGCAGGTAACCGGTGGCCCACACACCTCCCTCCCCTAATTCTGATTCGAATACAATATAAAGAGTATAATAAAATATCTCCAAGCTACTCCCCAGATACAGACAGTAGTTACCATGTCTTGAAAAGTAATGGTTGCGGGTTAAAATCACGCTTGGGGTAAATATTTGTGTGACAAATGATTATATAAATATTTATCGACGTATATCGTACCGTTCCTTTGCACACTAAGACCGCGACAGGCCCACCCAGTTCAGGTGAAATGCGTAAAGGTGAAAAAATTCTAATACCAATTACTGAATGGTTATATTATTTTCCGCTGTACATTCAAACATACCGATTGCTTTTATGAAAGCAAAATCAAATTGAAATAAAGTGATTTATCAGCTTGAAAAAATTTAAATATCAAAATATCCACGTAGCGCAATCGGTCGGATGAAAATAAAGCGAAGCAGAATGTGCCTGATTGCGGATATCGAGTAATTGAAATCGGTTGCACTGGCTGCACGTGACGTGACCTTCTGACTTATTGTTAAAATCTATACTAATATAAAATAAAATAAAATACTAATATAAAATTTGTATTTGTATAATAATTTAAAATTTAAAGTGTCTGTTTGTTATACCAAATTAAAGCTTTTCACGAAATGTATATAAAAGTAAACGTATCCGGTAGTTTCATAATAAAGCTATTTTTAAGCTTCAGGGCGTAGCTAGTTTTATATAAATTAACAATATAACCTGCCCTGAGACCTGACTACTATCCGTCGCCGGTCTGCTAAATTTGATCTGGTACTTTTCAAGATGATTAAACTATAATCTGCCGGTAGCCAATTGCATTTTAAGGCTTTTCCCTTTACAATGCAATACAAGACCGTTGATTAAAATTTAAAAATTTAAATATCAAAATATCCACGTAGCGCAATCGGTCGGATGAAAATAAAGCGAAGCAGAATGTGCCTGATTGCGGATATCGAGTAATTGAAATCGGTTGCACTGGCTGCACGTGACGTGACCTTCTGACTTATTGTTAAAATCTATACTAATATAAAATTTGTATTTGTATAATAATTTAAAATTTAAAGTGTCTGTTTGTTATACCAAATTAAAGCTTTTCACGAAATGTATATAAAAGTAAACGTATCCGGTAGTTTCATAATAAAGCTATTTTTAAGCTTCAGGGCGTAGCTAGTTTTATATAAATTAACAATATAACCTGCCCTGAGACCTGACTACTATCCGTCGCCGGTCTGCTAAATTTGATCTGGTACTTTTCAAGATGATTAAACTATAATCTGCCGGTAGCCAATTGCATTTTAAGGCTTTTCCTTTACAATGCAATACAAGACCGTTGATTAAAATTTAAAGTGTCTGTTTGTTATACCAAATTAAAGCTTTTCACGAAATGTATATAAAAGTAAACGTATCCGGTAGTTTCATAATAAAGCTATTTTTAAGCTTCAGGGCGTAGCTAGTTTTATATAAATTAACAATATAACCTGCCCTGAGACCTGACTACTATCCGTCGCCGGTCTGCTAAATTTGATCTGGTACTTTTCAAGATGATTAAACTATAATCTGCCGGTAGCCAATTGCATTTTAAGGCTTTTCCTTTACAATGCAATACAAGACCGTTGATTAAAATTTAAAGTGTCTGTTTGTTATACCAAATTAAAGCTTTTCACGAAATGTATATAAAAGTAAACGTATCCGGTAGTTTCATAATAAAGCTATTTTTAAGCTTCAGGGCGTAGCTAGTTTTATATAAATTAACAATATAACCTGCCCTGAGACCTGACTACTATCCGTCGCCGGTCTGCTAAATTTGATCTGGTACTTTTCAAGATGATTAAACTATAATCTGCCGGTAGCCAATTGCATTTTAAGGCTTTTCCTTTACAATGCAATACAAGACCGTTGATTAAAATTTAAAATTTAAATATCAAAATATCCACGTAGCGCAATCGGTCGGATGAAAATAAAGCGAAGCAGAATGTGCCTGATTGCGGATATCGAGTAATTGAAATCGGTTGCACTGGCTGCACGTGACGTGACCTTCTGACTTATTGTTAAAATCTATACTAATATAAAATTTGTATTTGTATAATAATTTAAAATTTAAAGTGTCTGTTTGTTATACCAAATTAAAGCTTTTCACGAAATGTATATAAAAGTAAACGTATCCGGTAGTTTCATAATAAAGCTATTTTTAAGCTTCAGGGCGTAGCTAGTTTTATATAAATTAACAATATAACCTGCCCTGAGACCTGACTACTATCCGTCGCCGGTCTGCTAAATTTGATCTGGTACTTTTCAAGATGATTAAACTATAATCTGCCGGTAGCCAATTGCATTTTAAGGCTTTTCCTTTACAATGCAATACAAGACCGTTGATTAAAATTTAAAATTTAAATATCAAAATATCCACGTAGCGCAATCGGTAGGATGAAAATAAAGCGAAGCAGAATGTGCCTGATTGCGGATATCGAGTAATTGAAATCGGTTGCACTGGCTGCACGTGACGTGACCTTCTGACTTATTGTTAAAATCTATACTAATATAAAATAAAATAAAATACTAATATAAAATTTGTATTTGTATAATAATTTAAAATTTAAAGTGTCTGTTTGTTATACCAAATTAAAGCTTTTCACGAAATGTATATAAAAGTAAACGTATCCGGTAGTTTCATAATAAAGCTATTTTTAAGCTTCAGGGCGTAGCTAGTTTTATATAAATTAACAATATAACCTGCCCTGAGACCTGACTACTATCCGTCGCCGGTCTGCTAAATTTGATCTGGTACTTTTCAAGATGATTAAACTATAATCTGCCGGTAGCCAATTGCATTTTAAGGCTTTTTCCCTTTACAATGCAATACAAGACCGTTGATTAAAATTTAAAAAAATTTAAATATGTTAAAAAGTTAAAAAAGTCCTAATAGCGGAGGTGTGATAACGTCTGAATTTGAGTCAAGAGTTCGATCTCCAGGTGATAGGCTCGTACCAATTACTTTTTTCAAAACTTATGTAGGATTAACATCGTTGGCTTGGAAATTAAGACAGCGACAGGTTCTCCACCTGTCGCACTGTCCCAAATTGTATTAGGTGAAAGGTGGGACAAAAGGACATAACTGTCTAGACCTCTGTCTACCCCAGTATGGTAAATTGCAAGATAATTTAAAAAATCCAATATAGGAAATTAATACTCCATTTCTAATTAATGGCTGATTAAAACTGTAACATTGTCTCCCTATTTTCTTAATTACATCTCTTTAGAAAAGATTGAGGCGGACTAACTAAATGAATTAACTTAAACTGAAAGAACCCAGATTAATCTTGGAACGAGATAGAATGTTAGCGAAGCTGTCTAGATAACAATGAACGGTGATTAAAATTCTATACATTCTAATCTAACTTGATAAAAGTTTTTTTTAAAACTACACACATTTTCCTTCAAGGAAATAGTCAGAGATCTAGAAAATTTAATTATTTCGATCCGCACTTTTAACAGTGGTAAAGCCACGCATCAGCTTTTGTTGTTGCATGAATGGGCCGGCTCGACCGGGGAGGTACCGCGACCTCGCAGAATACCGGGGTGAAGTAGAAGTCTAACAAACTTCTGCGTTTCGTCTGGTGAGTGCAGGTAACCGGTGGCCCACACACCTCCCTCCCCTAATTCTGATTCGAATACAATATAAAGAGTATAATAAAATATCTCCAAGCTACTCCCCAGATACAGACAGTAGTTACCATGTCTTGAAAAGTAATGGTTGCGGGTTAAAATCACGCTTGGGGTAAATATTTGTGTGACAAATGATTATATAAATATTTATCGACGTATATCGTACCGTTCCTTTGCACACTAAGACCGCGACAGGCCCACCCAGTTCAGGTGAAATGCGTAAAGGTGAAAAATTCTAATACCAATTACTGAATGGTTATATTATTTTCCGCTGTACATTCAAACATACCGATTGCTTTTATGAAAGCAAAATCAAATTGAAATAAAGTGATTTATCAGCTTGAAAAATTTAAATATCAAAATATCCACGTAGCGCAATCGGTAGGATGAAAATAAAGCGAAGCAGAATGTGCCTGATTGCGGATATCGAGTAATTGAAATCAGTTGCACTGGCTGCACGTGACGTGACCTTCTGACTTATTGTTAAAATCTATACTAATATAAAATAAAATAAAATAAAATACTAATATAAAATTTGTATTTGTATAATAATTTAAAATTTAAAGTGTCTGTTTGTTATACCAAATTAAAGCTTTTCACGAAATGTATATAAAAGTAAACGTATCCGGTAGTTTCATAATAAAGCTATTTTTAAGCTTCAGGGCGTAGCTAGTTTTATATAAATTAACAATATAACCTGCCCTGAGACCTGACTACTATCCGTCGCCGGTCTGCTAAATTTGATCTGGTACTTTTCAAGATGATTAAACTATAATCTGCCGGTAGCCAATTGCATTTTAAGGCTTTTCCCTTTACAATGCAATACAAGACCGTTGATTAAAATTTAAAGTGTCTGTTTGTTATACCAAATTAAAGCTTTTCACGAAATGTATATAAAAGTAAACGTATCCGGTAGTTTCATAATAAAGCTATTTTTAAGCTTCAGGGCGTAGCTAGTTTTATATAAATTAACAATATAACCTGCCCTGAGACCTGACTACTATCCGTCGCCGGTCTGCTAAATTTGATCTGGTACTTTTCAAGATGATTAAACTATAATCTGCCGGTAGCCAATTGCATTTTAAGGCTTTTCCCTTTACAATGCAATACAAGACCGTTGATTAAAATTTAAAAATTTAAATATCAAAATATCCACGTAGCGCAATCGGTAGGATGAAAATAAAGCGAAGCAGAATGTGCCTGATTGCGGATATCGAGTAATTGAAATCGGTTGCACTGGCTGCACGTGACGTGACCTTCTGACTTATTGTTAAAATCTATACTAATATAAAATTTGTATTTGTATAATAATTTAAAATTTAAAGTGTCTGTTTGTTATACCAAATTAAAGCTTTTCACGAAATGTATATAAAAGTAAACGTATCCGGTAGTTTCATAATAAAGCTATTTTTAAGCTTCAGGGCGTAGCTAGTTTTATATAAATTAACAATATAACCTGCCCTGAGACCTGACTACTATCCGTCGCCGGTCTGCTAAATTTGATCTGGTACTTTTCAAGATGATTAAACTATAATCTGCCGGTAGCCAATTGCATTTTAAGGCTTTTCCCTTTACAATGCAATACAAGACTGTTGATTAAAATTTAAAAATTTAAATATGTTAAAAAGTTAAAAAGTCCTAATAGCGGAGGTGTGATAACGTCTGAATTTGAGTCAAGAGTTCGATCTCCAGGTGATAGGCTCGTACCAATTACTTTTTTCAAAACTTATGTAGGATTAACATCGTTGGCTTGGAAATTAAGACAGCGACAGGTTCTCCACCTGTCGCACTGTCCCAAATTGTATTGGGTGAAAGGTGGGACAAAAGGACATAACTGTCTAGACCTCTGTCTACCCCAGTATGGTAAATTGCAAGATAATTTAAAAATCCAATATAGGAAATTAATACTCCATTTCTAATTAATGGCTGATTAAAACTGTAACATTGTCTCCCTATTTTCTTAATTACATCTCTTTAGAAAAGATTGAGGCGGACTAACTAAATGAATTAACTTAAACTGAAAGAACCCAGATTAATCTTGGAACGAGATAGAATGTTAGCGAAGCTGTCTAGATAACAATGAACGGTGATTAAAATTCTATACATTCTAATCTAACTTGATAAAAGTTTTTTAAAACTACACACATTTTCCTTCAAGGAAATAGTCAGAGATCTAGAAAATTTAATTATTTCGATCCGCACTTTTAACAGTGGTAAAGCCACGCATCAGCTTTTGTTGTTGCATGAATGGGCCGGCTCGACCGGGGAGGTACCGCGACCTCGCAGAATACCGGGGTGAAGTAGAAGTCTAACAAACTTCTGCGTTTCGTCTGGTGAGTGCAGGTAACCGGTGGCCCACACACCTCCCTCCCCTAATTCTGATTCGAATACAATATAAAGAGTATAATAAAATATCTCCAAGCTACTCCCCAGATACAGACAGTAGTTACCATGTCTTGAAAAGTAATGGTTGCGGGTTAAAATCACGCTTGGGGTAAATATTTGTGTGACAAATGATTATATAAATATTTATCGACGTATATCGTACCGTTCCTTTGCACACTAAGACCGCGACAGGCCCACCCAGTTCAGGTGAAATGCGTAAAGGTGAAAAAATTCTAATACCAATTACTGAATGGTTATATTATTTTCCGCTGTACATTCAAACATACCGATTGCTTTTATGAAAGCAAAATCAAATTGAAATAAAGTGATTTATCAGCTTGAAAAAATTTAAATATCAAAATATCCACGTAGCGCAATCGGTCGGATGAAAATAAAGCGAAGCAGAATGTGCCTGATTGCGGATATCGAGTAATTGAAATCGGTTGCACTGGCTGCACGTGACGTGACCTTCTGACTTATTGTTAAAATCTATACTAATATAAAATTTGTATTTGTATAATAATTTAAAATTTAAAGTGTCTGTTTGTTATACCAAATTAAAGCTTTTCACGAAATGTATATAAAAGTAAACGTATCCGGTAGTTTCATAATAAAGCTATTTTTAAGCTTCAGGGCGTAGCTAGTTTTATATAAATTAACAATATAACCTGCCCTGAGACCTGACTACTATCCGTCGCCGGTCTGCTAAATTTGATCTGGTACTTTTCAAGATGATTAAACTATAATCTGCCGGTAGCCAATTGCATTTTAAGGCTTTTCCCTTTACAATGCAATACAAGACTGTTGATTAAAATTTAAAATTTAAATATGTTAAAAAGTTAAAAAAGTCCTAATAGCGGAGGTGTGATAACGTCTGAATTTGAGTCAAGAGTTCGATCTCCAGGTGATAGGCTCGTACCAATTACTTTTTTCAAAACTTATGTAGGATTAACATCGTTGGCTTGAAATTAAGACAGCGACAGGTTCTCCACCTGTCGCACTGTCCCAAATTGTATTAGGTGAAAGGTGGGACAAAAGGACATAACTGTCTAGACCTCTGTCTACCCCAGTATGGTAAATTGCAAGATAATTTAAAATCCAATATAGGAAATTAATACTCCATTTCTAATTAATGGCTGATTAAAACTGTAACATTGTCTCCCTATTTTCTTAATTACATCTCTTTAGAAAAGATTGAGGCGGACTAACTAAATGAATTAACTTAAACTGAAAGAACCCAGATTAATCTTGGAACGAGATAGAATGTTAGCGAAGCTGTCTAGATAACAATGAACGGTGATTAAAATTTAAAATTTAAATATGTTAAAAAGTTAAAAAAGTCCTAATAGCGGAGGTGTGATAACGTCTGAATTTGAGTCAAGAGTTCGATCTCCAGGTGATAGGCTCGTACCAATTACTTTTTCAAAACTTATGTAGGATTAACATCGTTGGCTTGGAAATTAAGACGGCGACAGGTTCTCCACCTGTCGCACTGTCCCAAATTGTATTAGGTGAAAGGTGGGACAAAAGGACATAACTGTCTAGACCTCTGTCTACCCCAGTATGGTAAATTGCAAGATAATTTAAAATTTAAATATCAAAATATCCACGTAGCGCAATCGGTCGGATGAAAATAAAGCGAAGCAGAATGTGCCTGATTGCGGATATCGAGTAATTGAAATCGGTTGCACTGGCTGCACGTGACGTGACCTTCTGACTTATTGTTAAAATCTATACTAATATAAAATTTGTATTTGTATAATAATTTAAAATTTAAAGTGTCTGTTTGTTATACCAAATTAAAGCTTTTCACGAAATGTATATAAAAGTAAACGTATCCGGTAGTTTCATAATAAAGCTATTTTTAAGCTTCAGGGCGTAGCTAGTTTTATATAAATTAACAATATAACCTGCCCTGAGACCTGACTACTATCCGTCGCCGGTCTGCTAAATTTGATCTGGTACTTTTCAAGATGATTAAACTATAATCTGCCGGTAGCCAATTGCATTTTAAGGCTTTTCCCTTTACAATGCAATACAAGACTGTTGATTAAAATTTAAAGTGTCTGTTTGTTATACCAAATTAAAGCTTTTCACGAAATGTATATAAAAGTAAACGTATCCGGTAGTTTCATAATAAAGCTATTTTTAAGCTTCAGGGCGTAGCTAGTTTTATATAAATTAACAATATAACCTGCCCTGAGACCTGACTACTATCCGTCGCCGGTCTGCTAAATTTGATCTGGTACTTTTCAAGATGATTAAACTATAATCTGCCGGTAGCCAATTGCATTTTAAGGCTTTTTCCTTTACAATGCAATACAAGACTGTTGATTAAAATTTAAAGTGTCTGTTTGTTATACCAAATTAAAGCTTTTCACGAAATGTATATAAAAGTAAACGTATCCGGTAGTTTCATAATAAAGCTATTTTTAAGCTTCAGGGCGTAGCTAGTTTTATATAAATTAACAATATAACCTGCCCTGAGACCTGACTACTATCCGTCGCCGGTCTGCTAAATTTGATCTGGTACTTTTCAAGATGATTAAACTATAATCTGCCGGTAGCCAATTGCATTTTAAGGCTTTTTCCTTTACAATGCAATACAAGACTGTTGATTAAAATTTAAAGTGTCTGTTTGTTATACCAAATTAAAGCTTTTCACGAAATGTATATAAAAGTAAACGTATCCGGTAGTTTCATAATAAAGCTATTTTTAAGCTTCAGGGCGTAGCTAGTTTTATATAAATTAACAATATAACCTGCCCTGAGACCTGACTACTATCCGTCGCCGGTCTGCTAAATTTGATCTGGTACTTTTCAAGATGATTAAACTATAATCTGCCGGTAGCCAATTGCATTTTAAGGCTTTTTCCTTTACAATGCAATACAAGACTGTTGATTAAAATTTAAAAAATTTAAATATCAAAATATCCACGTAGCGCAATCGGTCGGATGAAAATAAAGCGAAGCAGAATGTGCCTGATTGCGGATATCGAGTAATTGAAATCGGTTGCACTGGCTGCACGTGACGTGACCTTCTGACTTATTGTTAAAATCTATACTAATATAAAATACAATAAAATACTAATATAAAATTTGTATTTGTATAATAATTTAAAATTTAAAGTGTCTGTTTGTTATACCAAATTAAAGCTTTTCACGAAATGTATATAAAAGTAAACGTATCCGGTAGTTTCATAATAACATCTCTTTAGAAAAGATTGAGGCGGACTAACTAAATGAATTAACTTAAACTGAAAGAACCCAGATTAATCTTGGAACGAGATAGAATGTTAGCGAAGCTGTCTAGATAACAATGAACGGTGATTAAAATTCTATACATTCTAATCTAACTTGATAAAAGTTTTTTAAAACTACACACATTTTCCTTCAAGGAAATAGTCAGAGATCTAGAAAATTTAATTATTTCGATCCGCACTTTTAACAGTGGTAAAGCCACGCATCAGCTTTTGTTGTTGCATGAATGGGCCGGCTCGACCGGGGAGGTACCGCGACCTCGCAGAATACCGGGGTGAAGTAGAAGTCTAACAAACTTCTGCGTTTCGTCTGGTGAGTGCAGGTAACCGGTGGCCCACACACCTCCCTCCCCTAATTCTGATTCGAATACAATATAAAGAGTATAATAAAATATCTCCAAGCTACTCCCCAGATACAGACAGTAGTTACCATGTCTTGAAAAGTAATGGTTGCGGGTTAAAATCACGCTTGGGGTAAATATTTGTGTGACAAATGATTATATAAATATTTATCGACGTATATCGTACCGTTCCTTTGCACACTAAGACCGCGACAGGCCCACCCAGTTCAGGTGAAATGCGTAAAGGTGAAAAATTCTAATACCAATTACTGAATGGTTATATTATTTTCCGCTGTACATTCAAACATACCGATTGCTTTTATGAAAGCAAAATCAAATTGAAATAAAGTGATTTATCAGCTTGAAAAATTTAAAAAAAAAAAAACAAAAATAAACATAAGCCATCTTAAAAACAAAAAGAAAACAATCTTAAAAACAAAACATCTTTCGAAGTTAGTTACAAATTTCTATACTCAGTATTTAGTTATGCCTTTTATTTTTACATTTTAAATACATTACTCCAGTTAAAACCATGATAACAAAGTAACATACAAGATAAACATATAGCATAGAAAAAAAATAATAAAAATTTAAATGAAACAATGCATTCATCATCTATCATTCTTCACCAAATTATACTTACCAAGTTTCTTGCATTAAGAACTCTCTTCACCTTCTGTTGGCCAACGCTTCATACAATCTGCTGAGCTAGATGTTCTTATAGGCCCCTCAGTAGCACTATCATTTTTTTGTAGATCATAGCAATCATTCCTTCTAACCTTTATCACCTTGTAAGGTGTGATATTTAGGTTTCAGTTTAAGTCCTGAACCAAATTGTGTATGTTTTATAGCCACAATTTCTCCAACTTGGTATTGTGAATGTCCTTTTCTTTTCTATTAAAGCTATTTGCATTCTCTTCTTGAACTCTGAGAATCTGTTCTTTGGCCTGTTTTCTGAGATCCTTTCTATTTTCATTGAACACTTGTATGTACTCTTCCTGTAGTAACTCTTGTATCTTCTTGTCTTCTTTTACTCGCATTTTGCACCTGCAAGTAGTTCACAAGGTGTACAGTTGATGCTTCTTTGAAATGTACTATTAATGGCTGTTTGCACTCGACTAATGTGTTTGTACCAAAGGCCAGAGTTCTCTATAAACGACTTCGTAAGTAATGGAATTAATATTCTGTGTATTCTCTCGACTTGTCCATTGCCTTGTGGAACACCCGTCGTAATAGTCACATGATGAATGTTCTCCTCCTTACAGTAATCTTGAAACTCATGACTAGTGAATGCAGTGCCTTTGTCAGTGATTATTCGTCGAGGGTTTCCGAAGGTTTGCTGATGGATCTCAATTTGTTTAAAGTCTCTCGGCTTGATGTGCTTCTTGTTGGAAACAGCCAAACAAATTTAGTGAAAGCGTCCACCACTGTCAGTATATGGTTATACTGTTTACTAGTTTGCGTCAAAGGTCCAACATGATCCAAATGAATGGTATCCAAGGGAATACTGTTCTTCTCAATTGGATGCAGAAATCCTTCTTGCTTCCCTTCTTTCTTCGTAGCTAACAGGCATGGAATGCATGTCACTATAAAATCTTAAATTTTCTTATCTAATCCTGTTATGCAATAATCTCTTTCAATAGCTTCTTTCATCTTCTTCTTAGAAAAATGTCCATTGCTTGCACCTTCTTCAATACTTCTTTCTCCATAGTCTTAGGTATAACCAGTAACTTCTTATCTCCTTTGTACAATATATCATTTTCATCCCAGTAATCTTAGTATGTCTTTTCCTTCAAAACTTCTTTTATAGCTGAGAGCCCTCGTCCTGATCTTGCGCTTGCTTTACTTGATCATGTAGTGTAGTAACTGCCACAAAGGGATAACGGCTCAAAGCATCGACACGCCTCATTTTTGTTCCAGAACGATGCTCTATTTCGAGGTCATATTCTTTGAGGAATAATACCCAGTGGGCTATCTTAGCAGAAATATCCTTCTTTTCAATGTCACTTCAAATGCCTTACAATCTGTGACAATTTTAAAATGTATTCCATACAAATACTGCCTGAACTTCTTTATACCTTCAATAATATTGGTTGCCTCCAGTTCATAGCTTGAATACCTTAATTGAGCATCATTTGTCTTTCGGCTCATGTAATGAACCGGGTGGAGACCTGTATCTGGTACTGCAAGAGTATAGCCGAATATGCCACACTAGAAGCATCTGTGTGCAACTCCGTCTTCAACTTGGGATTAAAAATCTTTAACACAGGACTGGATGCTAATCTCTCTTTTAAAATATTAAATGCTTGTCTTTGTTCATCTTCAAAAATAAATTCTTTTTCCTTTCTTAATAAATCTGTGAAAAACTTACTTGTACTACACCATCATCCATCCATTCCTTTACCTGCTCTTCAACTATTCTCTGCTCTGCCAAGGACAAACGTCGTGGTCTCTGGGCGACAGGCACGTCATTTTTAAGAACAATCTTCAGCTCAAAAGGTGCATCTTTCAATTGGATTGGATTATAACCTTCAATACACTGCAAAACTTTTTCCCTTATGGAATAATCAGAAATATGCTCAACTTCCAAAGTGGGATCTGAAAAACAACACAACTTAGGCATCCATTCATCACTATCAGACAAAAACTTCACTTTGTACCCATTCCTTATCATGTGGCTTTAGTATTCAATTTCCGGTTTGATCAGGTCAGCCTTCTTCCAATTTATCTTTAGCCCATATTCTGAAGCCACTTTCAACACAAGCTGAAGTCTTTCCACTGCTTGTTCTTTACTTTCTGCTGTAATTAAGATATTGTCTATGAAAATCATCCTAATGCATTGCGAAATAAAATCCCTGAAGACAATGCTTTTGAATCACATAAAATACTTCGGGCAGATGGAGAAACCGAAAGGAGCTTGAAGGAACTCGAATTGACCATGGTGTGTCACTAATGATGTATACGGGATAGATTCCTTAGCCACCTTGAGATGAAAGAAACCATTCCTTAAAATTAAAAACACTAAATATTTTGGCTTCACACAGCTTATCTATCTTATTGTCGATCACTGGAAATGGAAATTCATCTTTAAGAATTTTTTTGTTTAACAGTCTATAATCCACACAAACCCTAACTGAACCATCTTTTTTTCTCACTAATACCAAAAAAAAAAAATATCTTCACGCAATTCCCAATACAGGGGTAGACAGAGGTCAAGTCTAGACAATTAAGTCCCTTTGACCCACCTTCCACAGAAGATATTTTCGGGACAACGTGACAGGTGGTGAGCCCGTCGCCGCCTTTATGTCCAAGCCAACGATGAAATTCGTACATAAGTTTTTGAAAAAACTCATTGGTACTGCCACCTGGGGATCGAACTCGGGTCTCTCGACTCGAAATTCCGACCACCCAACAACTCGGCTATCATGGCTTTTTACCAAAGGACTAATACCAAAGGACTTGAATATTCTGAAAAACTTACTTGTACTACACCATCATCCATCCATTCCTTTACCTGCTCTTTAACTATTCTCTGCTCTGCCAAGGACAAACGTTGTGGTCTCTGGGCGACAGGCACGTCATCTTTAAGAACAATCTTCAGCTCAAAAGGTGCATCTTTCAATTGGATTGGATTATAACCTTCAATACACTGCAAAACTTTTTCCCTTATGGAATAATCAGAAATATGCTCAACTTCCAAAGTGGGATCTGAAAAACAACACAACTTAGGCATCCATTCATCACTTTCAGACAAAAACTTCACTTTGTACCCATTCATTATCATGGTTATTTTTCGTAGTAATTCTAGAAATGTTATGTCTTTTGATATGATTTTAGGCCTAGGCCTAAAATCATATCCAAAGACATAACATTTTTGTTCACTATATGAAATAACACGTTTTGATAGTTTTTGCCGTCGATTGTAATGTCCAAGAACATCTTTCCTAATGAATTCACCATCGTACGTCCGAGTCCCGTCAAACATAAGTTATATTCGTATTTTCTGTTCCAATGGTAATGAAACGCTCGTCCGTCATTAAATTGAAGTCGCTGCCGGATTCAATTAAAGCGTTCACTGTTAATTCCTTAATCTTGACACTAATCAGCGGCTTCGTTGAGAGATTTCTTGTTTTGTTTACGTTATTTTCCACCTGCATAGCCTCGTTTCCACCTTTTGACGTCTGGCTGTCACAACTGCTGTCACTTGTCGCACCCACCCTGAAGTTAGCTGAGCGCAGTTTTGCCGACTGAGATCCACTACTGCCAACCGCACGATCTTGCGCTGCGTTCGGCGCGGACTGTTTTACCGACTTGTGAGGAGCGCTAGCGCTGCGTTCCGTGCTCGCGCCGCCGCCGGCCGCAGCCCAAGTGTATCGTGATCAAATATGGCCGTACTGATTACAGCGAAAACACTTGAGACCGTTCGGACAATGTGTCGAGATATGACTGTTTTCGCCGCAGTTGTAACAACGTCGAATGGATTTTTCTGTTTTCTTTCTTACAGCTGGTTCGGTTCCCGCTTCTTTCTTCGCATCGTTTACCATCTTGAATTCTAAATTACTAATTTCTCTTTGAGCATAGTGTACGTCGTTACGCCATATAAAATAATTTCGCCTGAGCGCCGTCGATTACATCCACTATGTACTGGATAGCAACATAACCGGGAAATCTCGCTTTTCCCCAATTCTCTCATCGCAAGCATATACTGATAGTAGCTTTCGTCCTTACGCTTCATTCTGTTTGCCATCAGCTCATGCATTTCTTTACTGTTGATTACATCAGGAAACTCCTTTTGTATAGCCATCTTGAGCTCGTCGTACGTCTTGAATACCTTTTCTGACTTCAACCATAATGCCGCCGTGCCGCACAAAGACCTGCGCACGATTATAAGTTTCTGTTGCGCGGTCCAACTAAATAATAAATCTCAGTTCCTTGAATTATTATAAATGCTTCATAGAATTTTTCTTCTATTCCAAACTGAAAATTATTGTAAAATAATATTAAATATAAATCCCACTGAATTCTATTTTCGAAAGTAATAGTTTTAATGCAGAAGTTTTTTTCGTTTCTTTACTTCTAATGAATATAGATTTCGGGAATTCCAATTAACTTCGAGGTTATAGCATAAGAGTTATTGAAACAGAAAATGTCGACTACAGGATAAAGGCTTTTCTCATGTGGCATTTCTCAGGTGGCAGGCGCGTACCAATGTGTTTTTTCAAAACCTATGTACGATTCACATCGTTGGCTTTGACATAAAGACGGCGGCGGGCTCACCACCTGTTACGTTATCCCAAAAAATGTCTTCGGTGGAAAGTGGGTCGACGGGACTTAATTGTCTAGAATGTCTCCCCCTCTGTCTACCCCTGTATTGGGAATAGCGTGAAGGTAATTATTTATTTATTTCATATGATTGATTTTCTACAATCACTTCTTTCGACCAGTAGCTCTCGGTAGATGAGGCTTATAATTATATTATCTTTACGAAGTATCAGGAATGCTGGGTTAGACTGAGTTCGAGTCATTACAATAGTTTCGACGCACCTTTTGCCGGTGCTTATTTGTGGAAAAGTCTTATGCCCAAGCCAACGCTATTACATGCTACCGTATACATGCATAAACAAATATTTACATAAAAATATATTCATCCCACTTTTTAAATATGAATGTCCCTTTCCTTTTATGAATATCATGTTGTTACTGAAGGAACATAATTAACGGCATATAAAAAATTATTTACTCATCGATACAATTTACCAATATTACATCCATCGATTGATTTCTAAACCTATCTCACTTTTATAATTAGACTTCTCTAATAGAAAAGAAACAGGTGGAAGAAACTACATAGATATTCTATCTTTTGTATTTTTTAAAATAACGAAAATACAGTTTCAAACATTAAATGATTAGAGATAGCATTGGAACGTTCAACTCATTCCTAGAAATTTTGAAAGAAGCATGAAATGGAATGAATTCAATCACATTATTGTTTTAAATTTATTTCGAGATTATTATTACTCCTAAAGTCACGACAGCCGATTGGTTGGGTGGTCGGAATTTCGAGTCAAAAGACCGAGTTCAATCCCCAGGTGGCAGGTTCGTACCAATGGGTTTTCTAAAACCTATGTACGAATTACATCGTTGGCTTGGACATAAAGACGGCAACGGGCTCATCACCTGTCACGTTGTCCCGAAAATATCTTCGGTGGAAGGTGGGTCGAAGGGACAATTGTCTAGACTAGACCTCTGTCTACTCTCTCTCTCTCTGTATTGGGAATTGCGTGAACATATTTATATTTATTTTATTTATTCATTATTTCATAAAGCATTTTCAATTCCTTCTATCTACAGTCATTTTCTAATGCCAGGGTAGCTAGAGATTCAGGCTATGTAGCCTTTACGATCGTTATTTCACCGGAGCACATTTGGAACAGCTTGACAACTGATGAACCTGTCATCTCCATCTTGTAAATTAGCTAATATTACAATATTAATATTTATACAATAATACATATGTAAATATTTATACAAATATATGTATTTACATGACTCCAGTACAAGCTTTCATATTCTTAACACAAATGATTGCTCTAACGATTACATTCGTACCCTGCTCTACGCTTCGAAGGCACGGTCACTACGCACTAGAATGTCGTACCGTCTCATTTTTCTAAAATTTCTTTTAATAACTTGAAGTAAGCACCAATGCTTGTAACTGTTAACGGTTTACGAACGAATGTAAGGCTATGTAGTGAACAAGCGACCAATGTAAAAAATGTAATCTAGACAAATTTTCAAATATATACCTTAATGTACACTTAATTAGTAATACTTTTGTAAATAATAAGTACAAATTAAGGGCTCTCCACCTAAGTACAGCCTCACCGTTGTAATTGGTGCTTTGAGGCGGCTATGCCCAATCTGCAGCAGCACTAAGTGCTTTACTATGTAACAGATGGGGCTGTTATCATTTACAGAAGCTCGTGTTTTCCATTATTTACCAATAATTAATAAAATAATTGAACATTAAATGGGTATCGTAAGATGCCGCTAAGGAAAAGCCTATAAAATGGCAATGGCTGCCAACAGACACTGGCAGCATTAATCAAAAATATCTTTAAGCTATTTCCAATACAGGGGTAGACAGAGGCCTCAATAACTAACTCATTTTGACCCACCTTTCAACGAAGATATTTTTGGGGAAAACGTGACAGGTGAAGAGCCTGTCGCCGTCTTTTTATGTCTAAGCCAACGATATGAACGTTACGTAAGTAATTGTAAAACTCTTTGGTACGAACCTGCTACCTAGACAATCCTATACCGAACTTGGGTCTCTTGAATTATATTCCAATCACCCAATCCTAATTCTATGTGTCCTATATGACACCGAGAAACCATTTCGAAATATACCAGACTAAATTTCGGAGGAGGTTCATGTTGCACTATACTTTTAAAAGCCGTTATGATAATGACGACGGTGGCGAATGTAAGGGTGAAAAGATCTTTTTTTTATAGAAAAGGGAGGCAAACGAGCAGGTGGCTCACGCGATGGTAAGTGATTACCGCCGCCCATGAACACCCACAATACCAGAGGCTTAGCAGATGCGTTGCCTCCTTAGAGTGCCCCTCCCCAGAATTGGGGAGGGAGGTGTGTGGGCCACCGGTTACCTGCACTCACCAGACGAAACGCAGAAGTTTGTTAGACTTCTACTTCACGCCGGTATTCTGTGAGGTCCTGGTACTTCCCCGGTCGAGCCGGCCCATTCATGCAACAACAAAAGCATGGCTGTACCACTGTAAGATCTAACACTCTACCACTAAGAGATCTATTTTAAATGAACTATTCGTAATGAATTAACTGAGCGTGTCGGTCCACAGCTTTGAAATACTATGAGTAGTGCTTTCACAATAATGTGCATGTCTGCAATAACTATATTTTTCCTTAGACAGTACGAATAAAATATTACATTATAAAGACGTAGGGACGAATAATTGCTAAAATGTAAAACTGCGCGATATGCAAAGAAAACGACATTATTTACTTACATCGCGTCTGCTTAGTCACCGCACCAAATGAATTTACGAATTACTTTTATCTGAAATTTCATATCTAAATGTCATAATTCACCGGAGAGCGTGTACACAAAGATATAATAAATCAATTGAGATCTAATCATTACTCGACGCCTGATTTCCTATGATTATGAAAACATACATGAAGCAGGTATTTGACTGTAGAGGAAATTCAATTTACAACCTATAAGAAAACATTAAACATTATGAATTTGTTTTGTTAAGGAAAAGAATGTGTAAAATTATTAATTATTTTTATGGAAACTTCCTAGTTGTTAAGAATAAAAATCTTAGGTCAAATTACTCATTTGGGACCACTCTATTTTAGTATCTGCAAACTTTTATATTTTATTCTTTTCTTTTATATGAAGGTGAATTCAGTGTTCAAGATGGTAACTGATTAATTCAGCTATTACTAGTACTAGTTATACTTTTTAGATTATCTACAGACAGATCCTAAAAACATTTACTGTATGGTCAATTATTGGCCATTTAAATTTATTATGTGTGACTATTTACAAATACATTTTATCACGTAAAGGTAAAAGGTGGAGACTTGCAAAGGGAAGAAAGGTATATTGCGCGTTGGTATTATTTCACCTCTGCCGATTGTTTTCTGAATTCATGTAAGTATTTGTTTATTGTATTTATTTAACTTTATTATACCTTTTAAGATATATAAGAATAAAAATCTTAGGTCAAATTACTCATTTGGGACCACTCTATTTTAGTATCTGCAAACTTTTATATTTTATTCTTTTCTTTTATATGAAGGTGAATTCAGTGTTCAAGATGGTAACTGATTAATTCAGCTATTACTAGTACTAGTTATACTTTTTAGATTATCTACAGACAGATCCTAAAAACATTTACTGTATGGTCAATTATTGGCCATTTAAATTTATTATGTGTGACTATTTACAAATACATTTTATCACGTAAAGGTAAAAGGTGGAGACTTGCAAAGGGAAGAAAGGTATATTGCGCGTTGGTATTATTTCACCTCTGCCGATTGTTTTCTGAATTCATGTAAGTATTTGTTTATTGTATTTATTTAACTTTATTATACCTTTTAAGATATATAAGAATAAAAATCTTAGGTCAAATTACTCATTTGGGACCACTCTATTTTAGTATCTGCAAACTTTTATATTTTATTCTTTTCTTTTATATGAAGGTGAATTCAGTGTTCAAGATGGTAACTGATTAATTCAGCTATTACTAGTACTAGTTATACTTTTTAGATTATCTACAGACAGATCCTAAAAACATTTACTGTATGGTCAATTATTGGCCATTTAAATTTATTATGTGTGACTATTTACAAATACATTTTATCACGTAAAGGTAAAAGGTGGAGACTTGCAAAGGGAAGAAAGGTATATTGCGCGTTGGTATTATTTCACCTCTGCCGATTGTTTTCTGAATTCATGTAAGTATTTGTTTATTGTATTTATTTAACTTTATTATACCTTTTAAGATATATAAGAATAAAAATCGGGCATTATCATTAAACCAATTTCTGTCTTTTAGCCATGAGGAGTGGAAATATGTCGAAAGAAAGAAGTAAAACCGGAATGGTAAAGAGAAATTGAGAAAGTAAGAGTCTCAGAAAAACAAATGAAGTCTCCGATATGAAGTGAAACGCGATCGAGTCCAACAAGGTTGCCAATCTTTGTAAATAAAGACGTTATTAATTGAGCTACAAAACTATTAATGATGTTTATCGTAGTTTTAATTATTTTCTTGGAGCTTTAACAACAAACTTTTATATTTTATTCTTTTCTTTTATATGAAGGTGAATTCAGTGTTCAAGATGGTAACTGATTAATTCAGCTATTACTAGTACTAGTTATACTTTTTAGATTATCTACAGACAGATCCTAAAAACATTTACTGTATGGTCAATTATTGGCCATTTAAATTTATTATGTGTGACTATTTACAAATACATTTTATCACGTAAAGGTAAAAGGTGGAGACTTGCAAAGGGAAGAAAGGTATATTGCGCGTTGGTATTATTTCACCTCTGCCGATTGTTTTCTGAATTCATGTAAGTATTTGTTTATTGTATTTATTTAACTTTATTATACCTTTTAAGATATATAAGAATAAAAAGCGGGCATTATCATTAAACCAATTTCTGTCTTTTAGCCATGAGGAGTGGAAATATGTCGAAAGAAAGAAGTAAAACCGGAATGGTAAAGAGAAATTGAGAAAGTAAGAGTCTCAGAAAAACAAATGAAGTCTCCGATATGAAGTGAAACGCGATCGAGTCCAACAAGGTTGCCAATCTTTGTAAATAAAGACGTTATTAATTGAGCTACAAAACTATTAATGATGTTTATCGTAGTTTTAATTATTTTCTTGGAGCTTTAACAACAAACTTTATAAAATATATAAAAAGTATCTTCTCGCAATTCTCTATACAGGGATAGACAGAGGTCTAGTATAGAAAATTAAGTCCCTTGGACCCACCTTCCCCGAAGATATTTTCGGGACAACGTGACAGGTGGTTAGCCCGTCGCCGTCTTTATGTCCAAGCCAACGATGAAATTTGCCACCTTCTGCCACGTACTGCCACCTGGCGATCGAACTCAGGTTTCTCGACTCGAAATTCCGAGCACCCAACAACTCGGCTATCGTGACTTATTTACCCAACAACAAACTTTAACATGATTAATGATGAAATAAACGATTCTATAAAACTTAAACAATTCTTAGTTAATAAATAACGCGTAAATAACGCATTCAGATGAAAAAATTAAATATTCATTTATAGCCTTTTAACCTAGAGACCAAGCTTTGCAGAATGTTATGATATACATTCATATTTATTTAATTATTTAGGTTCACCACCAAGGATTACATCGAAGCAATAAACACAAAACTTAAGTATTAAATATTTTAGGTAAATGTATCCTTAATTAAAAGTAAACAAAACGTTCATAGTTGTACGGACTTCGGAAGAACATCATATTTTTCGTATGTATGGTGTAATATGCACTTTACACCAAAAATTTTATCAAATGAAAAGTAATTATGTAAAGTTAAAAAATTGATTTATAAGATAATGCTTATGTGCTATTATACTGGGTGGGCCATGAATTAGTTAACATTTGAAAAATCGTATAAAAAACCATTTAACATATTTTAGAAATCGTTTATTTACGAGAAAGCTAATTAGTTTTAATTTATTTTTAAAAATTATTTCGTCTAAATGACCACCGTTTCGGTTTTGCACTCTTCTAAGCGAGTCCTGAAGTTTTCGAATACTCTTCTGCAAAGGGACCGCGAGATCGCCGACATCTCTTCGATGCTTTTTCTTTAAGTTGACGCAGTGTATTCGGTTTATCAATATATACACAACTCTATAAATAACCCCATAAAAGAAGTCTGCTGGAGATAGATCTGGACATCTGGGTGGCCATGGGATGTCACCCATCTGGATATCAGCTTTTCCGGAAACATGTCTTTGACCACCGGCAAGGACTCGTTCGATGTGTGACACGTGGCTCCATCTTGTTGAAACCATGTGTTACGATTATAGCCAGCAAATTCCAGTAGCATCGGTGCTAAGACATCCCGTAACATTTTCACATACTCGGCAGAATTAACAGTAACATGCAGCTACCTTAGGAGAGTGAAGCTTTAGGATTTCGCTGCTCCAACACCTGCAATTGTGCCCCGCCCGCGCCCCGCGCCCCGCGCCCCGCGCCCCGCGCCCCGCGCCCCGCGCCCCGCGCCCCGCGCCCCGCGCCCCGCGCCCCGCGCCCCGCGCCCCGCGCCCCGCGCCCCGCGCCCCGCGCCCCGCGCCCCGCGCCCCGCGCCCCGCGCCCCGCGCCCCGCGCCCCGCGCCCCGCGCCCCGCGCCCCGCGCCCCGCGCCCCGCGCCCCGCGCCCCGCGCCCCGCGCCCCGCGCCCCGCGCCCCGCGCCCCGCGCCCCGCGCCCCGCGCCCCGCGCCCCGCGCCCCGCGCCCCGCGCCCCGCGCCCCGCGCCCCGCGCCCCGCGCCCCGCGCCCCGCGCCCCGCGCCCCGCGCCCCGCGCCCCGCGCCCCGCGCCCCGCGCCCCGCGCCCCGCGCCCCGCGCCCCGCGCCCCGCGCCCCGCGCCCCGCGCCCCGCGCCCCGCGCCCCGCGCCCCGCGCCCCGCGCCCCGCGCCCCGCGCCCCGCGCCCCGCGCCCCGCGCCCCGCGCCCCGCGCCCCGCGCCCCGCGCCCCGCGCCCCGCGCCCCGCGCCCCGCGCCCCGCGCCCCGCGCCCCGCGCCCCGCGCCCCGCGCCCCGCGCCCCGCGCCCCGCGCCCCGCGCCCCGCGCCCCGCGCCCCGCGCCCCGCGCCCCGCGCCCCGCGCCCCGCGCCCCGCGCCCCGCGCCCCGCGCCCCGCGCCCCGCGCCCCGCGCCCCGCGCCCCGCGCCCCGCGCCCCGCGCCCCGCGCCCCGCGCCCCGCGCCCCGCGCCCCGCGCCCCGCGCCCCGCGCCCCGCGCCCCGCGCCCCGCGCCCCGCGCCCCGCGCCCCGCGCCCCGCGCCCCGCGCCCCGCGCCCCGCGCCCCGCGCCCCGCGCCCCGCGCCCCGCGCCCCGCGCCCCGCGCCCCGCGCCCCGCGCCCCGCGCCCCGCGCCCCGCGCCCCGCGCCCCGCGCCCCGCGCCCCGCGCCCCGCGCCCCGCGCCCCGCGCCCCGCGCCCCGCGCCCCGCGCCCCGCGCCCCGCGCCCCGCGCCCCGCGCCCCGCGCCCCGCGCCCCGCGCCCCGCGCCCCGCGCCCCGCGCCCCGCGCCCCGCGCCCCGCGCCCCGCGCCCCGCGCCCCGCGCCCCGCGCCCCGCGCCCCGCGCCCCGCGCCCCGCGCCCCGCGCCCCGCGCCCCGCGCCCCGCGCCCCGCGCCCCGCGCCCCGCGCCCCGCGCCCCGCGCCCCGCGCCCCGCGCCCCGCGCCCCGCGCCCCGCGCCCCGCGCCCCGCGCCCCGCGCCCCGCGCCCCGCGCCCCGCGCCCCGCGCCCCGCGCCCCGCGCCCCGCGCCCCGCGCCCCGCGCCCCGCGCCCCGCGCCAAAAGTAAACAAAACGTTCATAGTTGTACGGACTTCGGAAGAACATCATATTTTTCGTATGTATGGTGTAATATGCACTTTACACCAAAAATTTTATCAAATGAAAAAGTAATTATGTAAAGTTAAAAAAATTGATTTATAAGATAATGCTTATGTGCTATTATACTGGGTGGGCCATGAATTAGTTAACATTTGAAAAAATCGTATGAAAAAACCATTTAACATATTTTAGAAATCGTTTATTTACGAGAAAGCTAATTAGTTTTAATTTATTTTTTAAAAATTATTTCGTCTAAATGACCACCGTTTCGGTTTTTGCACTCTTCTAAGCGAGTCCTGAAGTTTTCGAATACTCTTCTGCAAAGGGACCGCGAGATCGCCGACATCTCTTCGATGCTTTTTCTTTAAGTTGACGCAGTGTATTCGGTTTATCAATATAGACACAACTCTATAAATAACCCCATAAAAAGAAGTCTGCTGGAGATAGATCTGGACATCTGGGTGGCCATGGGATGTCACCCCATCTGGATATCAGCTTTTCCGGAAACATGTCTTTGACCACCGGCAAGGACTCGTTCGATGTGTGACACGTGGCTCCATCTTGTTGAAACCATGTGTTACGATTATAGCCAGCAAATTCCAGTAGCATCGGTGCTAAGACATCCCGTAACATTTTCACATACTCGGCAGAATTAACAGTAACATGCAGCTACCTTAGGAGAGTGAAGCTTTAGGATTTTCGCTGCTCCAACACCTGCAATTGTGCCCCGCCCGCGCCCGCGCCCGCGCCCGCGCCCGCGCCCGCGCCCGCGCCCGCGCCCGCGCCCGCGCCCGCGCCCGCGCCCGCGCCCGCGCCCGCGCCCGCGCCCGCGCCCGCGCCCGCGCCCGCGCCCGCGCCCGCGCCCGCGCCCGCGCCCGCGCCCGCGCCCGCGCCCGCGCCCGCGCCCGCGCCCGCGCCCGCGCCCGCGCCCGCGCCCGCGCCCGCGCCCGCGCCCGCGCCCGCGCCCGCGCCCGCGCCCGCGCCCGCGCCCGCGCCCGCGCCCGCGCCCGCGCCCGCGCCCGCGCCCGCGCCCGCGCCCGCGCCCGCGCCCGCGCCCGCGCCCGCGCCCGCGCCCGCGCCCGCGCCCGCGCCCGCGCCCGCGCCCGCGCCCGCGCCCGCGCCCGCGCCCGCGCCCGCGCCCGCGCCCGCGCCCGCGCCCGCGCCCGCGCCCGCGCCCGCGCCCGCGCCCGCGCCCGCGCCCGCGCCCGCGCCCGCGCCCGCGCCCGCGCCCGCGCCCGCGCCCGCGCCCGCGCCCGCGCCCGCGCCCGCGCCCGCGCCCGCGCCCGCGCCCGCGCCCGCGCCCGCGCCCGCGCCCGCGCCCGCGCCCGCGCCCGCGCCCGCGCCCGCGCCCGCGCCCGCGCCCGCGCCCGCGCCCGCGCCCGCGCCCGCGCCCGCGCCCGCGCCCGCGCCCGCGCCCGCGCCCGCGCCCGCGCCCGCGCCCGCGCCCGCGCCCGCGCCCGCGCCCGCGCCCGCGCCCGCGCCCGCGCCCGCGCCCGCGCCCGCGCCCGCGCCCGCGCCCGCGCCCGCGCCCGCGCCCGCGCCCGCGCCCGCGCCCGCGCCCGCGCCCGCGCCCGCGCCCGCGCCCGCGCCCGCGCCCGCGCCCGCGCCCGCGCCCGCGCCCGCGCCCGCGCCCGCGCCCGCGCCCGCGCCCGCGCCCGCGCCCGCGCCCGCGCCCGCGCCCGCGCCCGCGCCCGCGCCCGCGCCCGCGCCCGCGCCCGCGCCCGCGCCCGCGCCCGCGCCCGCGCCCGCGCCCGCGCCCGCGCCCGCGCCCGCGCCCGCGCCCGCGCCCGCGCCCGCGCCCGCGCCCGCGCCCGCGCCCGCGCCCGCGCCCGCGCCCGCGCCCGCGCCCGCGCCCGCGCCCGCGCCCGCGCCCGCGCCCGCGCCCGCGCCCGCGCCCGCGCCCGCGCCCGCGCCCGCGCCCGCGCCCGCGCCCGCGCCCGCGCCCGCGCCCGCGCCCGCGCCCGCGCCCGCGCCCGCGCCCGCGCCCGCGCCCGCGCCCGCGCCCGCGCCCGCGCCCGCGCCCGCGCCCGCGCCCGCGCCCGCGCCCGCGCCCGCGCCCGCGCCCGCGCCCGCGCCCGCGCCCGCGCCCGCGCCCGCGCCCGCGCCCGCGCCCGCGTAATACACTTGACCAAATTTAATCGAAATAATCGAATAATCTTTTTTTTTCTAAAAATATTTTTAAAAGTCACGATAGCCGAATGGTTGGGTGGTCGGAATTTCGAGTCAAGAGACCCGAGTTCGATCCCCAGGTGGCAGGCTCGTATCAATGGTTTTCAAAACTTATGTACGAATTATATCGTTGGCTTGTCCATAAAGACGGCGACGGACTCACCACCTGTCACTTTGCCCATAATATCTTCGGAGGTCGAAGGGACTTAATTGTCTAGACTAGACCTCTGTCTACCCTGTAATGGAATTGCGTGAAGATATTAATTATTATTATTTATTATTCTAAAAATATTTATTTCACGTTCTTGTAGAAACGCCAAGATTTTACATACAAGGAAACATCTGCTTCCCTTACTGCAAAGCGAATGTATATCCGCTCATATTTGAGAGCGATATGTAAATAGTTTCTTCATATTTGTAAAGTCCCAAGTATGAAGTTATGGAAGAAAACTTAAATTGAGATGTGAGATAGATGTAAACCGAGAAAGTAATATCTGTCCTTTACATGTTTATTTTTCTTATACAAGATTTTCGTACTGCAGACATTAGTCAAGTGTATGAAGGAGGAATTTATGAATTAGTAATAAAGGTCTCCGTTTGAATGGAAAAATTATTTATTTAAACAGGACAAATAGACTACGATTAGATAGAGATTAAATAGATTAGATAGAGTGTATTTTGGGTAAACTATCTATTACTATCTATCTATATCTTAATCTCTACAATACCTTAAACTAACTTAGTTATCTAGAACAAGTGGATTAAATAAAAATGTATGACCGGGAAGCATTTTCAGATGGGATGTAAACATGTTCTACATGTGGACCAGCGTGTGTTGGGAACAAAGTAAATGGTACCCCGTCTGCGTAACTTAAGAAGCAGGTATATTATAGGTAAAAGTGCCTATATACGATCAATTTTGTCATGTTCTTATAAAATTAAATAAATAAATATCTTTACGCTATTCCCAATACAATGGGGTACACAGAGATCTAGACAATTAAGTCCTTTCGACGCACTTTCCGTCGAAAATATTTTTTGGGACAACGTGACAGGTGGTGAGACTGTAGCCGTTTGTATGTCCAAGCCTGCGATAAAAGTCGTCCATAAGTTTTTTTATAAACCCCTTTGGTACGAGCCTGCTATCTGGGGATCGAACTTGGGTCTCTTGACTCCATCTCCGATGACCCAAGCGCTCGACCATCGTGACAATTTTATGACATTACTCCTCTCATGGCAGTCTTAAAAAATTAAATCTATCCATCCACTTTCATCCTGTGGGTATCGCTGCAGACGACTAACGGTATAGTCTTGTGAAACGCACTAGTTACTTAGAAATTTCGAGTTCAGTTACTAAATTCGAAGCTCAATAGAGGTTAACGTAGAAAACGACTTAATCTACATTATCTCGAGTCTCAGTGTTTATTGTTTCCGATTATATGATATACCTTTTTTGCTTCCGATTTCATAACAAAATTGGTTTAGCTAGTTGCTTCGGAATCAGAGCAATATATGTGTCATTGCCTCCTAAGACATGACAAACTCGTTAATAACATCATGGAGGGATATATAGAAGGAAAGCGAGATAGAGGAAGACCAATGATAGGGTATCTATCAAAAATTGAGAAAGAGATTAATGTCATATCTTATAAGGAGGTAAAGCAAATGGCCTTGGACTCAGAAAGACGGACAGAGTTATACAATTTTTCTAACATAGATGCTGCACTGACAAGAGCCTAGCTCTTAAGTCAAAGAAGAAAAAATCTCTATTTGTGTGTGTATTTATTAGCTACATTATCTCAGTTCTTTAGACTACAAATTGTATCTTGTGTTCGATTAGAGCTGTAACAGACAATTCAAGCAACTGAAGTCAGGGCTAAACTTAGGGAACACGTTTACAAGTGATTTTATACGATTTTTTCAAATGTTAACTAATTCATGGCCCACCAGTATAATAGCACATAAGCATTATCTTATAAATCAATTTTTAACTTTACATAATTACTTTTCATTTGATAAAATTTTTGGTGTAAAGTGCATATTACACCATACATACGAAAAATATGATGTTCTTCCGAAGTCCGTACAACTATGAACGTTTTGTTTACTTTTAATTAAGGATACATTTACCTAAAATATTTAATACTTAAGTTTTGTGTTTATTGCTTCGATGTAATCCTTGGTGGTGAACCTAAATAATTAAATAAATATGAATGTATATCATAACATTCTGCAAAGCTTGGTCTCTAGGTTAAAGGCTATAAATGAATATTTAATTTTCATCTGAATGCGTTATTTACGCGTTATTTATTAACTAAATTGTTTAAGTTTTATAGAATCGTTTATTTCATCATTAATCATGTTAAAGTTTGTTGTTGGGTAAATAAGTCACGATAGCCGAGTTGATTTTACAAACTCACTTGTGTTATGGAATAAGAAACAACGAATGGGCCACAAATACCCAGTCCCGAGACATGTAGAAAAAGTAGATTTACTCTTTAACATTTTCCCTTTAGTCTATATGCCCCAAGGAATAATAACAAGTCTAAGTACAAATGTTAGGTTAGGTTATGTTAGGTTAGGTTGCGAGGTGTCTGGTAGTGCGATCGCCAATCTGCCTGCCAAGCGTGGCGATTACGGCACGCGAGAGGCCTATGTCCAGCAGTGGACTACTGCAAGCTGTTATGTGTGTACGTTATATAAGTGTAATGTATAAGTCGAAAGTAACATAAGCTTTTGTCGGTGCAGCATCTAAGTAAGTAAGCTTAGTTGTGTAACAGCCTTCGACTAAATGCTGCCCCCTGCGGCTCTTCTCGCGGTTTTGTAGTAAACGCGAAACCCTAATTATTGTTTCTAAAATAATGCTAGCCTTAGTTACACCTTACAACATCAGCTACCGCCAGTGAAAGTTCCGTCAAAATCGGTCCAGACGTTTCAGGTGTCTGTCCGTTTGTTCCGGCTAATCTCTGAGACGGCTAGACCGATTTCAACAGGACTTACACTGGCAGAAAGCTGATTTTTGTGGCGTAACGTGGGATCGTAGGCTACTTTTTATTTTAGAAACATATTCACATATATTCCTCAATACAGAGGTAGACAGAAGTCTGAACGATTAAATCCTTCCGACCCACCTTTCACCGAAGATTTTGGGACAACGTGACAGGTAGCGACGAGCTTATCATTGTTTTGCGTAGATTGTTAAAGAAATAAAACAGTTAAAACATGTCAGTTTCCATTTATTATAAAAATATATTACAATACAACAAATTATTAGTAAATTTCTTAGTTCGGAAAGGACATAGTTTTAATTAGAGTTTCAGCTCAATTTCAATATCGCATCGCATCGTTCGTGACTAGATCCAGGGCTCCCAATTGGACCTGGTGACGCCGAGGACGTGGGGGTCCGTGCAGTGGCGCAGCAGCTCGGATACCTGGCGAGGAACGTGCAATTATCTTAACGTTTTTAATGTTTATATATCATTTAGAATATTAATTATGTCATGGTTAGGAACTAGATATCAGTTACGTAACAAAGTGCTCTGATATATCCTGTAATTCACATCCATTCACATCTTTGCGAGTATATTATCTTAACCGGTGTTAGGAGCTAGCCCAAACAAAACGAGCTAATCCTGCAAGTGATACTGATATCACAGAACGGGCTCCACCGATTTCAGTGATACTATTCATTGTGTTATAGTGCTACGAACGCGGTTAGTTTGAGTATATACATAAAAAACAGCCTATGAAAGTCCATTTCAGGATTGATTCTACAGGCTTCTCGCGATCATTCAGGCGGATTGGCGATCGCTTTGTCACCAGTTGCTCATTTTAATCTGGTATTTTTCGAGATAGGTAGGGTAGGTAGGGCTCTCCCTCTGTCGCCTCTCGAGACACTCACGGACAGAGAGGATTCGTATGCACATGTAAATCATCAACCCCTAGCTTCGAAGGCGGGGTCGCTAGCAACTAAGCTACGGGGTCAGTTTGTGACCTGCTCCTCCACGCTGCAGCTGCGCCGTCCCGGGAGTGGGCGCTGCCCCTCCCGCCGCGCACCAGCCCCGGAACTGCGACAGCCGTCAAGTGCACCGACGTACATAGAGTATTTAGAGGTGCCTTCACAAGCCAATCAAGAAAGTCACGATAGCCAATCTTTAATCTTGAAACTACTTGAAGTTGTTATAAGTTTAAATCCTAGAAACTTCTAACTCTGCCCTCACTGTACATCTTACAAGTAGCTACTTATCTCTGTTTAATAATGTTAATGTTGAAAGATACACGAAAACGCATAATAAGTATGAGATTGCGATATCTATATGTACACTGGTGTGCATGTGATAATGTTAGTAAAATGAGTGTAATTTGCGTATATGACAGGTCATATTCAATAATAAAATACTAAAAGTATAAAACATCAAAATCTCAATATATTTAAACAGAAACATACATCTAAAGATGGTAGACCAATCGATAAATGTTGTCATTCAATAAATGACCTTTCATTTAACAAAGTGTAATTACAATATCTCATGTGACATGTACTTCTTATCATGATCATCGTCATCATAACAGTCTAACAGAAGTCTACTGCTGAACATACGCCTCTCCTAAGGATCGCCACATAGAAAGGTCCTGTGTCATTTGCACCATCGACTTCCCGCAATGTTCTGCAGGTCGTCGCAGCATCTTGCAGGAGACATTCTAATACAGACAGTTGTATAATCATTGACTAAGAAAGATATATTAATTAATAATAATACAAAATTAAATAAGTAAAGAATTCATTAATTAATTTAAAATTCATTAGTTAATTTATAATATACTTAATATAATATACTTTATAGAAATATATATATATATCAACAAAAATCAAATTGCTATATACTCTTTCAAGGTGTGTAAATATTTTTAAGAACTTCAAATGGGAATTTTATATTCTTTTCTCCAATGTATGTACATATACAAGCAAATAAATAAATAAATACGTTAATATGACACCTAGAACTGAGGTGATCGTGCCCGACTAATGTCTAGGAAAAGAGTTAATATTGTATTTCCAACATTATAAAAATTTCTTTCGCCTGTTTTATCTCCGCTAGAGATAGACTCTGTGTCGATAGACGAATTTAAATTCTTATTCAATGAATAAATACACAAATACTGTTGTCAAGGGTCAGACAAATCAAAATCAAACTTAGACTTCAATAAATGTTTATTGATCCATACTAACAACATTAATTAAAATATGAAAACAAATGTAGTTTCTTAATTGTATGTTGCGTCTAACATCAAACATGGTTGCAGCATCGAATAACCCCCAGCTGGTTTGTCAATACAACATCCCTTTTAAGCCAATGTTAAAATAATATTTTTACATTAGAAATATTATTAAAAGTACCATTTTATAAATAGGCCGAATATTAATTTAAATTAAATGTTTCACTATTAATTTATACAATTATCTATTAAAACTTAGTAAACTATAATTGACCGTTTAACTTGAACACTGAACATCTTTCAAAACAACGTCCTTTTAAAACCAATGTTAAGATAGTATTATTATATAAGAAATCTTATTACAAATACTGTTTTTATAAATAGCCTCAGTATATTAAAATTAAATATTAAAAACAATGGATTTATAATTATCCATTAAAACTATGTAAACATTAATTAACGCAATAGCTATGAACACTGAAAAATTAGACAAAACAATATCTCTTTTTAGGCTTATGTTAAAATACCATTGGACACATGGCCATAAATGGCCTTAGTTACATTTGGATTGAATAATTAAGTATGAATTTGTAATTATATCTCAAGGCTCTCTTAACATTAATTAACCCAACAATACATACGTAGAAACATACATTGATAGGTTGAAAATCACATACATTGCACCGATGTCTCATGCGTAAGTAGCAAACTCACTTGTGTTATGGAATAAGAAACAACGAATGGGCCACAAATACCCAGTCCCGAGACATGTAGAAAAAGTAGATTTACTCTTTAACATTTTCCCTTTAGTCTATATGCCCCAAGGAATAATACCCGTCCTAAGTACAAATGTTAGGTTAGGTTATGTTAGGTTAGGTTGCGAGGTGTCTGGTAGTGCGATCGCCAATCTGCCTGCCAAGCGTGGCGATTACGGCACGCGAGAGGCCTATGTCCAGCAGTGGACTACTGCAAGCTGTTATGTGTGTACGTTATATAAGTGTAATGTATAAGTCGAAAGTAACATAAGCTTTTGTCGGTGCAGCATCTAAGTAAGTAAGCTTAGTTGTGTAACAGCCTTCGACTAAATGCTGCCCCTGCGGCTCTTCTCGCGGTTTTGTAGTTAACGCGAAACCCTAATTATTGTTTCTAAAATAATGCTAGCCTTAGTTACACCTTACAACATCAGCTACCGCCAGTGAAAGTTCCGTCAAAATCGGTCCAGACGTTTCAGGTGTCTGTCCGTTTGTTCCGGCTAATCTCTGAGACAGCTAGACCGATTTCAACAGGACTTACACTGGCAGAAAGCTGATTTTTGTGGCGTAACGTGGGATCGTAGGCTACTTTTATTTTAGAAACATATTCTATATATTCCTCCAATACAGAGGTAGACAGAAGTCTAGACGATTAAATCCTTCCGACCCACCTTTCACCGAAGATTTTGGGACAACGTGACAGGTAGCGACGAGCTTATCGTTGTTTTGCGTAGATTGTTAAAGAAATAAAACAGTTAAAACATGTCAGTTTCCATTTATTATAAAAATATAACACAATACAACAAATTATTAGTAAATTTCTTAGTTCGGAAAGGACATAGTTTTAATTAGAGTTTCAGCTCAATTTCAATATAGCATCGCATCGTTCGTGACTAGATCCAGGGCTCCCAATTGGACCTGGTGACGCCGAGGACGTGGGGGTCCGTGCAGTGGCGCAGCAGCTCGGATACCTGGCGAGGAACGTGCAATTATCTTAACGTTTTAAATGTTTATATATCATTTAGAATATTAATTATGTCATGGTTAGGAACTAGATATCAGTTACGTAACAAAGTGCTCTGATATATCCTGTTATTCACATCCATTCACATCTTTGCGAGTATATTATCTTAACCGGTGTTAGGAGCTAGCCCAAACAAAATGAGCTAATCCTGCAAGTGATACTGATATCACAGAACAGGCTCCACCGATTTCAGTGATACTATTCATTGTGTTATAGTGCTACGAACGCGGTTAGTTTGAGTATATACATAAAAAACAGCCTATGAAAGTCCATTTCAGGATTGATTCTACAGGCTTCTCGCGATCATTCAGGCGGATTGGCGATCGCTTTGTCACCAGTTGCTCATTTTAATCTGGTATTTTTCGAGATAGGTAGGGTAGGTAGGGCTCTCCCTCTGTCGCCTCTCGAGACACTCACGGACAGAGAGGATTCGTATGCACATGTAAATCATCAACCCCTAGCTTCGAAGGCGGGGTCGCTAGCAACTAAGCTACAGGGTCAGTTTGTGACCTGCTCCTCCACGCTGCAGCTGCGCCGTCCGGGAGTGGGCGCTGCCCCCTCCGCCGCGCACCAGCCCCGGAACTGCGACAGCCGTCAAGTGCACCGACGTACATAGAGTATTTAGAGGTGCCTTCACAAGCCAATCCAAGAAAGTCACGATAGCCAATCTTTAATCTTGAAACTACTTGAAGTTGTTATAAGTTTAAATCCTAGAAACTTCTAACTCTGCCCTCACTGTACATCTTACAAGTAGCTACTTATCTCTGTTTTAATAATGTTAATGTTGAAAGATACACGAAAACGCATAATAAGTATGAGATTGCGATATCTATATGTACACTGGTGTGCATGTGATAATGTTAGTAAAATGAGTGTAATTTGCGTATATGACAGGTCATATTCAATAATAAAATACTAAAAAGTATAAAACATCAAAATCTCAATATATTTAAACAGAAACATACATCTAAAGATGGTAGACCAATCGATAAATGTTGTCATTCAATAAATGACCTTTCATTTAACAAAGTGTAATTGCAATATCTCATGTGACATGTACTTCTTATCATGATCATCGTCATCATAACAGTCTAACAGAAGTCTACTGCTGAACATACGCCTCTCCTAAGGATCGCCACATAGAAAGGTCCTGTGTCATTTGCACCCATCGACTTCCCGCAATGTTCTGCAGGTCGTCGCAGCATCTTGCAGGAGACATTCTAATACAGACAGTTGTATAATCATTGACTAAGAAAGATATATTAATTAATAATAATACAAAATTAAATAAGTAAAGAATTCATTAATTAATTTAAAGAATTCATTAGTTAATTTATAATATACTTAATATAATATACTTTATAGAAATATGTATATATATCAACAAAAATCAAATTGCTATATACTCTTTCAAGGTGTGTAAATATTTTTAAGAACTTCAAATGGGAATTTTATATTCTTTTCTCCAATGTATGTACATATACAAGCAAATAAATAAATAAATACGTTAATATGACACCTAGAACTGAGGTGATCGTGCCCGACTAATGTCTAGGAAAAGAGTTAATATTGTATTTCCAACATTATAAAATTTCTTTCGCCTGTTTTATCTCCGCTAGAGATAGACTCTGTGTCGATAGACGAATTTAAATTCTTATTCAATGAATAAATACACAAATACTGTTGTCAAGGGTCAGACAAATCAAAATCAAACTTAGACTTCAATAAATGTTTATTGATCCATACTAACAACATTAATTAAAATATGAAAACAAATGTAGTTTCTTAATTGTATGTTGCGTCTAACATCAAACATGGTTGCAGCATCGAATAACCCCAGCTAGTTTGTCAATACAACATCCCTTTTAAGCCAATGTTAAAATAATATTTTTACATTAGAAATATTATTAAAAGTACCATTTTATAAATAGGCCGAATATTAATTTAAATTAAATGTTTCACTATTGATTTATACAATTATCTATTAAAACTTAGTAAACTATAATTGACCGTTTAACTTGAACACTGAACATCTTTCAAAACAACGTCCCTTTTAAAACCAATGTTAAGATAGTATTATTATATAAGAAATCTTATTACAAATACTGTTTTTATAAATAGCCTCAGTATATTAAAATTAAATATTAAAAACAATGGATTTATAATTATCCATTAAAACTATGTAAACATTAATTAACGCAATAGCTATGAACACTGAAAAATTAGACAAAACAATATCTCTTTTTGAAACATGTTAAAATACCATTGGACACATGGCCATAAATGGCCTTAGTTACATTTGGATTGAATAATTAAGTATGAATTTGTAATTATATCTCAAGGCTCTCTTAACATTAATTAACCCAACAATACATACGTAGAAACATACATTGATAGGTTGAAAATCACATACATTGCACCGATGTCTCATGCGTAAGTAGCAAACTCACTTGTGTTATGGAATAAGAAACAACGAATGGGCCACAAATACCCAGTCCCGAGACATGTAGAAAAAGTAGATTTACTCTTTAACATTTTAGTATATATGCCCCAAGGAATAATATCATCATAGATGCCCCAAGGAATAATACCCGTCCTAAGTACAAATGTTAGGTTAGGTTATGTTAGGTTAGGTTGCGAGGTGTCTGGTAGTGCGATCGCCAATCTGCCTGCCAAGCGTGGCGATTACGGCACGCGAGAGGCCTATGTCCAGCAGTGGACTACTGCAAGCTGTTATGTGTGTACGTTATATAAGTGTAATGTATAAGTCGAAAGTAACATAAGCTTTTGTCGGTGCAGCATCTAAGTAAGTAAGCTTGGTTGTGTAACAGCCTTCGACTAAATGCTGCCCCCTGCGGCTCTTCTCGCGGTTTCGTAGTTAACGCGAAACCCTAATTATTGTTTCTAAAATAATGCTAGCCTTAGTTACACCTTACAACATCAGCTACCGCCAGTGAAAGTTCCGTCAAAATCGGTCCAGACGTTTCAGGTGTCTGTCCGTTTGTTCCGGCTAATCTCTGAGACAGCTAGACCGATTTCAACGGGACTTACACTTTGTGAAAACACTATTGTTTTGTGGCGTAACGTGGGATCGTAAACTACTTTTATTTTGAAACATATTCTATATATTCCTCAATACAGAGGTAGACAGAAGTCTAGACGATTAAATCCTTCCGACCCACCTTTCACCGAAGATTTTGGGACAACGTGACAGGTAGCGACGAGCTTATCGTTGTTTTGCGTAGATTGTTAAAGAAATAAAACAGTTAAAACATGTCAGTTTCCATTTATTATAAAAATATAACACAATACAACAAATTATTAGTAAATTTCTTAGTTCGGAAAGGACTATTCAACATCGCATGGACAATTTCAATATCGCATCGCATCGTTCGTGACTAGATCCAGGGCTCCCAATTGGACCTGGTGACGCCGAGGACGTGGGGGTCCGTGCAGTGGCGCAGCAGCTCGGATACCTGGCGAGGAACGTGCAATTATCTTAACGTTTTAAATGTTTATATATCATTTAGAATATTAATTATGTCATGGTTAGAACTAGATATCAGTTACGTAACAAAGTGCTCTGATATATCCTGTTATTCACATCCATTCACATCTTTACAGTATATTATCTTAACCGGTGTTAGGAGCTAGCCCAAACAAAATGAGCTAATCCTGCAAGTGATACTGATATCACAGAACAGGCTCTACCGATTTCAGTGATACTATTCATTTGTGTTATAGTCTTTCGACATGAGTTGGTTGAGTATATACATAAAAACAGCCTATGAAAGTCCATTTCAGGATTGATTCTACAGGCTTCTCGCGATCATTCAGGCGGATTGGCGATCGCTTTGTCACCAGTTGCTCATTTTAATCTGGTATTTTCGAGATAGGTAGGGTGGGTGGGGCTCTCCCTCTGTCGCCTTTCACTCACGGACAGAGGATTCGTATGCACATGTAAATCATCAACCCCTAACTGAAGGCAGGGGTCCGCTAACAACTAAAGCTGCAGGGTCGGTTGTGACCTGCTCCTCACGCTGCAGCTGCTGCGTCCCGGGGTGGGCGCTGCCCCCTCCCACTCGCGCAAGCGGCGTGACGATTACGGCACGCGAGGCCTATGTCCAGGTGATGCAAGCTGTTATGTGTACGTTATATAAATTAATGTATAAATTATGATACTTTTAAGCTTTGTCAATTTGCAGCATCTAAGTAAAGTAAGCTTGGTTGTGTAACAATATGAATAATGCTGCCCCCTGCGGCTCTTCTCGCGGTTTTGTAGTTAACGCGAAACCCTAATTATTGTTTCTAAAATAATGCTAGCCTTAGTTACACCTTACAACATCAGCTACCGCCAGTGAAAGTTCCGTCAAAATCGGTCCAGACGTTTCAGGTGTCTGTCCGTTTGTTCCGGCTAATCTCTGAGACAGCTGGGCCGATTTCCTTGGGACTTACACACAACAGAAAACTGATTTTTGTGGCGTAACGTGGGATCGTAGGCTACTTTTTATTTTAGAAACATATTCTATATATTCCTCCAATACAGAGGTAGACAGAAGTCTAGACGATTAAATCCTTCCGACCCACCTTTCACCGAGATTTTGGGACAACGTGACAGGTAGCGACGAGCTTATCGTTGTTTTGCGTAGATTGTTAAAGAAATAAAACAGTTAAAACATGTCAGTTTCCATTTATTATAAAATATAACACAATACAACAAATTATTGTAAATTTCTTAGTTCGGAAAGGACTATTCAACATCGCATGGACAATTTCAATATCGCATCGCATCGTTCGTGACTAGATCCAGGGCTCCCAATTGGACCTGGTGACGCATAAAGGACGTGGGGGTCCGATGCAGTGGCGCAACGACTCGGATACCTGGCGAGAACGTTCAATTATCTAACGTTTTAAATGTTTATATATCATTTAGAATATTAATTATGTCATGATTGGGTGCTAGATATCAGTTACGTAACAAAGTGCTCTGATATATCTTGTTATTCATCATTCACATCTTTACGAGTATATTATCTTAACCGGTGTTGGAGCTAGCCCAAACAAAATGAGCTAATCCTGCAAGTGATACTGATATCACAGAACGGACTCTCTACCGATTTCAGTGATACTATTCATTGTGTTATAGTGCGAGCAGTTGGTTTGATATATACATAAAAAACAGCCTATGAAAGTCCATTTCCAGGATTGATTCTACAGGCTTCTCGCGATCATTCAGGCGGATTGGCGATCGCTTTTATGCCAGTTTATCATTTAATCTGGTATTTTCGAGATGAGTAGGGTAGGTAGGGCTCTCCCTCATCGCCTTTCGAGACACTCCTGGACAGAGAGATTCGTATGCATATAAATCATCAACCCCTAGCTTCGAAGGCGGGGTCGCCCCCAACGCTAAGCTACGGGGTCAGTTTGGGCCTGCTCTCCACTGCAGCTGCGCCGTCCGGGAGTGGGCTGCCCCTCCCGCCGCGCACCAGCCCCGGGACACCGACAGCCAATCCAAGTGCCGACATTGCGCCAGAGTATTTAGATGTGCCTTCACAAGTCAATCCAAAGAAGTCACGATAGCCAATCTTTAATCTTGAAACTACCCGGAAGTTGTTATAGTTTAAATCTAGAAACTTCTAACTCTGCCCTCACTGTACGTCTTACAAGTAGCTACTTACCTCTGTTTTAATAATAATGTTAATGTTGAAAGATAGAAACGCATAATAAGTATGAGATTGCGATATCTACTGTATTGCACTGGGTGCATGTGATAATGTTAGTAAAAAATGGAAGTGTAATTTGCGTATATGACAGGTCTGTTCAATAATAAAATACAAAAAGTATAAATCAAAATCTCAATATATTTAAGCAGAAACATACATCTAAAGATGGTAGACCAATCGATAAATGTTGTCATTCAATAAATGACCTTTCATTTAACAAAGTGTAATTGCAATATCTCCTTAACGGCCTTGTACTTCTTATCGCAGTCATCGTCATCGCAGTCTGTGAAGTCTGCAGACATGCACTCTCTAAGGATCGCCACATGAAGGTCCGCAATCATTGCCCATCAGAGGGGAGAGCCCTACCCACCCCTACCTATCTCGAAAAATACCAGATTAAAATGAGCAACCGACAAAGCGATCGACAATCCGCCTGAATGATCGCGAGAAGCCTGTAGAATCAATCCTGAAATGGACTTTCATAGGCTGCTTTTATGTATATACTCAAACCAGCCGCGTTGGTAGCACTATAACACAATGAATAGTATGACTGGACATCGGTAGAGCCTGCTCCCCAGATAATGCTATCACTTGCAGGATTAGCTCATTTTGTTTTGGGCTGGCTCCAACACCGGTTAAGATAATATACTGCAAAGATGTGGAATGGATGTGAATAACAGGATATATCAGAGCACTTTGTTACGTAACTGATATCTAGTTACTAACCATGACATGGACCACATTCTAAATGATATATAAACATTTAAAACGTTAAGATAATTGCACGTTCCTCGCCAGGTATCCGAGCTGCTGCGCCACTGCACGGACCCCCACGTCCTCGGCGTCACCAGGTCCAATTGGGAGCCCTGATCTAGTCACGAACGATGCGATGCGATATTGAAATTGAGCTGAAACCTAATTAAAACTATGTCCTTTCCGAACTAAGAAATTTACTAATAAATTCGGTTGTATTGTGTTATATTTTTATAATAAATGGAAGTTGACATGTTTTTAACTGTTTTATTTCTTTAACAATCTACGCAAAACACCAATAAGCTCGTCGCTACCCGTCACGTTGTCCCAAAATCTTCGGTGAAAGGTGGGTCGGAAGGATTTTAATGTTCAGACTTCTGTCTACCTCTGTATTGCGAATATATAGAATATGTTTCTAAAATAAAAAGTAGCTCACATGATCCCACGTTACGCCGACAAACGAGCTTTCTGCCCGTGTAAGTCCCGTTGAAATCGGTCTAGCTGTCTCAGAGATTGAAGCCGGAACAAACGGACAGACACCCGAGTGTCTGGACCGATTTTGACGGAACTTTCACTGGCGGTAGCTGATCCCTACCCACCCCTACCTATCTCGAAAAATACCAGATTAAAATGAGCAACCGACAAAGCGATCGACAATCCGCCTGAATGATCGCGAGAAGCCTGTAGAATCAATCCTGAAATGGACTTTCATAGGCTGCTTTTATGTATATACTCAAACCAGCCGCGTTGGTAGCACTATAACACAATGAATAGTATGACTGGACATCGGTAGAGCCTGCTCCCCAGATAATGCTATCACTTGCAGCTACCTATCTCGAAAAATACCAGATTAAAATGAGCAACCGACAAAGCGATCGACAATCCGCCTGAATGATCGCGAGAAGCCTGTAGAATCAATCCTGAAATGGACTTTCATAGGCTGCTTTTATGTATATACTCAAACCA
>JAGSMR010000387.1:0-34981 GCA_029286605.1 Sericinus montela
AAAAATACCAGATTAAAATGAGCAACCGACAAAGCGATCGACAATCCGCCTGAATGATCGCGAGAAGCCTGTAGAATCAATCCTGAAATGGACTTTCATAGGCTGCTTTTATGTATATACTCAAACCAGCCGCGTTGGTAGCACTATAACACAATGAATAGTATGACTGGACATCGGTAGAGCCTGCTCCCCAGATAATGCTATCACTTGCAGGATTAGCTCATTTTGTTTTGGGCTGGCTCCAACACCGGTTAAGATAATATACTGCAAAGATGTGGAATGGATGTGAATAACAGGATATATCAGAGCACTTTGTTACGTAACTGATATCTAGTTACTAACCATGACATGGACCACATTCTAAAATGATATATAAACATTTAAAACGTTAAGATAATTGCACGTTACCTCGCCAGGTATCCGAGCTGCTGCGCCACTGCACGGACCCCCACGTCCTCGGCGTCACCAGGTCCAATTGGGAGCCCTGATCTAGTCACGAACGATGCGATGCGATATTGAAATTGAGCTGAAACCTAATTAAAACTATGTCCTTTCCGAACTAAGAAATTTACTAATAAATTCGGTTGTATTGTGTTATATTTTTATAATAAATGGAAGTTGACATGTTTTAACTGTTTTATTTCTTAACAATCTACGCAAAACACCAATAAGCTCGTCGCTACCCGTCACGTTGTCCCAAAATCTTCGGTGAAAGGTGGGTCGGAAGGATTTTAATGTTCAGACTTCTGTCTACCTCTGTATTGCGAATATATAGAATATGTTTCTAAATAAAAAGTAGCTCACATGATCCCACGTTACGCCGACAAACGAGCTTTCTGCCCGTGTAAGTCCCGTTGAAATCGGTCTAGCTGTCTCAGAGATTGAAGCCGGAACAAACGGACAGACACCCGAGTGTCTGGACCGATTTTGACGGAACTTTCACTGGCGGTAGCTGATGTTGTGGCGTAACTAAGGCTAGTATTATTTTAGAAACAATAATTAGGGTTTCGTTAACTACAAACCGCGAGAAGAGTCGCAGGGCAGCATTTAGTCGAAGGCTGTTACACGCCCTGCTTTCATTTACTAGATGCTGCTGCACCGATAAAAGCTTGTTACTTTCGACTTATACATTACACTTATATAACGTACACATAACAGCTTGCAGTAGTCCACTGTTGACATAGGGCTCCTTTGCGTGCCGTAACGCTACCGCTTGGCAGGCAGATTTCAAGGATCGCACTACCAGACACCTCGCAACTCAACCTTACATAACCCAACCCAACATTTGTACTTAGGACGGTATTATTCCTGGGGTATCTATGATGATATTATTCCTTGGGGCATATAGACTAAAGGGAAAATGTTAAAGAGTAAATCTACTTTTTCTACATATCTCGACTGGGTATTTGTGGCCCATTCTGTTGCTTCTTATTCCAAACACAAGTGAGTTTCAAAATCTCTATTTCCAGTTCTTAAAAATATTTACACACCCTTGAAAGAGTATATAGCAATTTGATTTTTTGTTGATATATATACGTATTTATAAAGTATATTATATTAAGTATATTATAAATTAACTAATGAATTCTTTAGGTATTGTTCATTCTTTACTTATTTAATTTTTATGTAATATTAATTAATATATCTTTCTTAGTCAGCGTTATACAACCTTATATTACAGAATGTCTCCCGCAAGATGCCGACGACCGCCACCGGAACATTGCCTGCGGGAAGTCTATAGGTGCAAATGACACAGGACCTTTCTATGTGGCGATCCTTAGGAAGGCGTATGTTCCAGTAGACTTCTGTTAGACTGTTATGATGACGATGATCATGATAAAGTACATGTCACATGAGACCCACCCAGTACACTTTGTTAAATGAAAGGTCATTGTTGAATGACAACATTTATCGTTAGAAACATACATCTTTAGATGTATGTTTCTGTTTAAATATTGAAGTTTTGATGTTTATACTTTTTAGTATTTTATTGTGAATATGACCTGTCATAGCAAATTTTCATTTTTACTAACATTGTCACATACCGATACATATAGATATCACCAATCTCATACTTATTGCACGTTTTCGTGTGTCTTAACATTTAACATTATTAAAACGAGATAAAGCCTTCCTACTTATAATATGTACAGTGAGGCAGAGTTAGAAGTTTCTAGGATTTAAGCATAACAGCTAGTAGTTTCAAGATTAAGATTGGCTATCGTGACTTTCATGGTTGGCTTGTGAAGGCACCTAAATACTCTATGTACGTCGGTGCACTTGGACGGCTCGTCTTATTCCGGGGCTGGTGCAGGGGCGGGAGGGGCAGCGCCCACTCCCGGGACAGGCACAGCTGCAGCGTGGAGGAGCAGGTCACAAACTGACAGCCCCAGCTAACAGGTGCTAGCGACCCCGCCTTCGAAGCTAGGGGTTGATGATTTACATGCATACAGAATCTCTCTCTGTCCGTGAGTGCTCGAGAGGCGACAGAGGGAGAGCCCTACCTACCTACCTATCTCGAAAAATACTGTAAAATGAGCTGGTGACAGCGAATCATTAAATCCAGGCTGAATGATGGCAGGAAGCTGTAGAGATAAATCCTGAAATGGACTTTCATAGGCTGTTTTTTTATCTCCTCAAACTAACCGCGTTCGCTTTCTAACACAATGAATAGTGTACTGAAATCGGTAGAGCCGTTCTGTGTGATATCGAGTATCCTTGCAGGATTAGCTCGTTTTGTTTGGGCCAGCTCTAACACCAGTTAAGATATTATACTGCAGTGTGAATGGATGTAGTTAGGGATATATCAGGCACTTTGTTACATAACTGCGTCTGCAGTTCTATATGTGACGTTAATATTCTAAATGATGTATAAACATTTAAAACGTTAGATAATTGCACGTTCCTCTCGCCGGTATCCGAGCTGCTGCGCCGCGCTGCACGGAACCCCACGTCCTCAGCGTCTGCAGGTCCAATTGGGAGCCTGGATCTAGTCACGAACGATGCGATGCGACATTCGTGAAACTCTAATTAAACTGCGTCCTTTCCAGACTGAAATTTCCACTAACTGTTTGTTGTATTGTGATATATTTTATAATGAATGAAACTGACATGTTTCCAACTGTTTCTAACTGGCAATCTACGCAAGAAACAACGATAAGCTCGTCGCTACCTGTCACGTTGACCCAAAATCTTCAGTGAAAGGTCGGTCGGAAGGATTTAATCGTTCAGGATCATCACCTCTGTATTTGAGGAATATATAGGAATATGTTTCCAAAATAAAAGTAGCTCATGATCCCACGTTACACAAAAAATCACGCTTTCGCCAGCAAGTCCTTGTTGAACGGTCTAGCCGTCTCAGAGATTAGCCGGAGCGTGACAGACACCCGAAACGTCTAGACCGATTTTGACTTTCACTGGCGGTATTGATGTTGTAAGGTGTAACCAAGGCTAGCATTATTTTAGAAACACACTAGGGTTTCGTTAACTACAAAATCATGAGAAGAGCCGCAGGGGCAGCATTTAGTCAAAGGCTGTTACACAACTAAGCCTACTTACTTAGATGCTGTACCGACAAAAGCTTGTGTTACTTTCGACTTATACATTACACTATAACGTACACACATAACAGCTTGCAGTAGTCCACGCCGGATATAGCCTCTCGCGCCGTAATCGCCACGCTTGGCAGGTGATTGGCGATCGCACTACCAGACAATGACCGCAACCTTAACCTTTAAGCACAACCTAACCTAATAACATTTGTACTGGGACGGGTATTCCTTGGGGCATCTATGATGATATTATTCCTTGGGGCATATAGACCAAAGGGAAAATGTTAAAGAGTAAATCTACTTTTCTTACATATCTAGGACTGGGTATTTGTGTCTATCTATTGTTTTATTCCATAACACAAGTGAGTTTCTAAAATTCCCATTTGAAGTTCTTAAAAATATTTACAATAATTTTGAAAGAGTATATAGCAATTGATTTTTGTTGATATATATACGTATTTATAAAAGTATATTATATTATATATTATAAATTAACTAATGAATTTTAAATTAATTAATGAATTCTTTACTTATTTAATTTTGTATTATTATTAATTAATATATCTTTCTTAGTCAATGATTATACAACTGTCTGTATTAGAATGTCTCCCGCAAGATGCTGCGACGACCTGCAGAATATCGGTGGAAGTCGATGGGTGCAAATGACACAGTACTTTTTCATGTGGCGATCCTTAGAGAGGCGTATGTTCAGCAGTAGACTTCGTTAGACTGTTATGATGACGATGATCATGATAAGAAGTACATGTCACATGAGATATTGCAACACTTTGTTAAATGAAAGGTCATTTATTGAATGGACAAATATTTGTCGATTGCAGAAACATACATCTTAGATGTATGTTTCTCGTTTAAATATATTGAGATTTTGATGTTTTATACTTTTTAGTATTTTATTATTGAATATGACCTGTCATATACGCAAATTACACTATTTTTACTGTTAACATTATCACATGCACACCAGTGTACATATAGATATCGCAATCTCATACTTATTATGCGTTTCGTGTATCTTTCAACATTAACATTATTAAAACAGAGATAAGTAGCTACTTATAATATGTACAGTGAGGGCAGAGTTAGAAGTTTCTAGATTTAAACTTATAACAACTTCGCAGAAGCCTAAGATTAAAGATTGGCCTAATGACAATCGGCCTGAATGATCGCGAGAAGCCTGTAGAATCAATCCCGAAATGGACATTCATAGGCTGTTTTTATGTAAATACTCAAACTAACCGCGTTCGTAGCACCATAACACAATGAATAGTATCACTGAAATCGGTAGAGCCCGTTCTGTGATATCAGTATCACTTGCAGGATTAGCCTGTTCTTGTTTGTGCTAGCTTCAACACCGGTTAAGATAATATACTCGCAAAGATGTGGAATGGATGTGAATAACAGGATATATCAGAGCACTTTGTTACGTAACTGAGAATTAGTTCCCAATCCATGACATAATTAATATTCTAAATGATAAGGTAAACATTAAAATGTTAAGATAATTGCACGTTCCTCGCCAGGTTTCCGAGCTGCTGTGCCACTGCACGGACCCCCACGTCCTCGGCGTCACCAGGTCCAATTGGGAGCCCTGATCTAGTCACGAACGATGCGATGCGATATTGAAATTGGAGTTGAAACTCTAATTAAAACTATGTCCTTTTCCGAACTAAGAAATTTACTAATAATTTGGTTGTATTGTGTTATATTTTTATAATAAATGGAAATCGACATGTTTAACTGTTTTATTTCTTTAACAATCTACGCAAAAACAACGATAAGCTCGTCGCTACCTGTCACGTTGTCCCAAAATCTTCGGTGAAAGGTGTCGGAAGGATTTTAATCGCTAGACTTCTGTCTACCTCTGTATTGGAGGAATATATGTGAACATGTTTCTAAAATAAAAAGTAGCTCACGATCCCACGTTACGCCACAAAAATCAGCTTTCGCCCGTGTGTCCTGTTGAAATCGGTCTAGCTGCTCCAGAGATTAGCTGGAACAAACGGACAGACACCTGAAACGTCTGGACCGATTTCGACGAAACTTTCACTGGCGCAGGTAGCTGATGTTGTAAGGTGTAACTAAGGCTAGCATTATTTTAGAAACAATAATTAGGGTTTCGTTAACTACAAAAACTGCGAGAAGAGCTGCAGGGGGCAGCATTTAGTCGAAGGCTGTTACACAACTAAGCTTACTTACTTAGATGTTGCACCGACAAAAGCTTATGTTGCTTTCGACTTATACATTACAATTTACAAACGTACACACATAACAGCTTGCAGTAGTCCACTGCTGGACATAGGCCTTGCGTGCCGTAATCGCCACGCTTTGCAGGCAGATTGGCGATCGTGCACTACCAGACACCTCGCAACCTAACCTAACATAACCTAACCTAACATTTGTACTTAGGACGGTATTATTCTTGGGGCATCTATGATGATATTATTCCTTGGGGGCATATAGACTAAAGGGAAATGTTAAAGAGTAAATCTACTTTTCTACATGTCTGGACTGGGTATCAGGTATTCATTCGTTGTTTCTTATTCCATAACACAAGTGAGTTTGCTACTTCATGCATGAGACATCATGCAATGTATGTGATTTCCTTTTCAACCTATCAATGTATGTTTCTACGTATGTATTGTTGGGTTAATTAATGTTAAGAGAGCCTTGAGATATAATTACAACCATACTTATTTATTCAATCCAAATGTACTAGCCATTTATGGCCATGTGTCCAATGGTATTTTAACATAAGCCTAAAAAGAGATATTGTTTTGTCTAATTTTTTTTCAAAGTGTTCATAGCTATTGTGTTAATTAATGTTTATTAGTTTTAATGGATAATTATAAATCCAATTGTTTTAATATTTAATTTTAATATACTGAGGCTATTTATAAAAAACAGTATTTGTAATAAGATTTCTTATATAATAATAATACATACCTTAACATTGGTTTTAAAAGGGACGTTGTTTTGAAAGATGTTCAGTGTTCAAGTTAAACGGTCAATTGTTATTTACTAAGTTTTAATAGATAATTGTATAAATTAATAGTGAAACATTTAATTTAAATTAATATTCGGCCTATTTATAAAATGGTACTTTAATATTTCTAATGTAAAAATATTATTTTAACATTGGCTTAAAAGGGATGTTGTATTGACAAACCAGCCGGGGGTTATTCGATGCTGCAACCATGTTTTTGATGTTAGACGCACATACAATTAAAAAACTACATTTGTTTTCATATTTTAATTAATGTTGTTAGTATGGATCAATAAATTTAATAGTTCAAGTTTGATTTTGATTTAATTCGACAACAGTATTTGTGTATTTATTCATTGGAATAAGAATTTAAATTCGTCTATCGACACAGAGTCTATCTCTAGCGGAGATAAACAGAAGGAAAGAAATTTTCTTATATTGTTGGAAATACAATATTAACTCTTTTCCTAGACATTAGTCGGGCAACGATCACCCCAGTTCTAGGTGTCATATTAACGTATTTATTTATTTATTTGCTTGTATATGTATATACATTGGAGAAAAGAATATAAAATTCTATTTGAAGTTCTTAAATATTTACACCTGAACGAGTATAGCAATTTGATTTTTGTTGATATATATATACACATTTGCTATATATTATATTATATTATAAATTAACTAATGAATTCTTTAAATTAATTAATGAATTCTTTACTTATTTAATTTTATTATTATTAATTAATATATCTTTCTTAGTCAATGATTATACAACTGTCTGTATTAGAATGTCTCCCCTGCAAGATGTTAGTGACGACCTGCAGAACATTGGTGGGAAGTCGATGGGTAAATGACACAGGACCTTTCTATGGTGATCCTTAGAGGCGGTGTTCAGCAGTAGACTTCTGTTAGACTATGGTTATGATGACGATGATCATGATAAGAAGTACATGTCACATGAGATATTGCACTACACTTTGTTAAATGAAAGGTCATTTATTGAATGACAACATTTATCGATTGCAGAAACATACATCTTTAGATGTATGTTTCGTTTAAATATATTGAGATTTTGATGTTTTATACTTTTTAGTATTTTATTATTGTTATGACCTGTCATATACGCAAATTACACTATTTTTACTAATATTATACATGCACACCAGTATACATAGATATCAAAATCATACTTATTATATGTTTTCGTGTATCTTTCAACATTAACATTATTAAAACAGATAAGTAGCTACTTATAATATGTACATAGTGAGGAGTTAGAAGTTTCTAGGATTTTAAACTATAACAACTTCAAGTAGTTTCAAGATTAAAGATTGGCTATCGTGACTTTCTTGGATTGGTTGTACAAGCAACTCCCAAACACTTGCGTAATGTCGGTGCACTGGACGGCTGTCGCAGTTCCGGGGCTGGTGCAAGTGGAGGGGGCAGCGCCCACCCCTGGACGGCGCAGCTGCGCGTGAGGAGCAGGTCACAACCGACCCTGTAGCTTAGTTGTTAGCGACCCCAGCTCGAAGCTAGGGGTTGATGATTTACATGCATACGAATCCTCTGTCCGTGAGTGTTCCGAGAGGCGACAGAGGGAGAGCCCTACCTACCCTACCTATATCGAAAAAATACCAGATTAAAATGAGCAACCAGACAAAGCGATCGACAATCGGCCTGAATGATCGCGAGAAGCCTGTAGAATCCAAATGGACATTCATAGGCTGCTTTTTATGTATATACTCAAACTAACCGCGTTCGTAGCACTATAACACAATGAATAGTATCACTGAAATCGGTAGAGCCTGTTCTGACACGTATCACTTGCAGGATTAGCTCGTTTTGTTTGGGCTAGCTCCCAACACCGGTTAAGATAATATACTCGCAAAAGATGTGAATGGATGTGAATAACAGGATATATCAGAGCACTTTGTTACGTAACTGATATCTAGTTCCTAATCCATGACATAATTAATATTCTAAATGATATATAAACATTTAAAATGTTAAGATAATTGCACGTTCCTCGCCAGGTATCCGAGCTGCTGCGCCACTGCAAGGACCCCCACGTCCTCGGCGTCACCAGGTCCAATTGGGAGCCCTGGATCTAGTCACGAACGATGCGATGCGATATTGAAATTGGAGCTGAAACTCTAATTAAAACTATGTCCTTTCCGAACTAAGAAATTTACTAATAATTTGTTGTATTGTGTTATATTTTTATAATAAATGGAAACTGACATGTTTTAACTGTTTTATTCTTTAACAATCTACGCAAAACAACGATAAGCTCGTCGCTACCTGTCACGTTGTCCCAAAATCTTCGGTGAAAGGTGGGTCGGAAGGATTTAATCGTCTAGACTTCTGTCTACCTCTGTATTGGAGGAATATATGTAATATGTTTCTAAAATAAAAAGTAGCCTACGATCCCACGTTACGCCACAAAAAATCAGCTTCTGTGTAAGTCCTGCTGAAATCGGTCTAGCCGTCTCAGAGATTAGCCGGAACAAACGGACAGACACCTGAAACGTCTGGACCGATTTTGACGGAACTTTCACTGGCGGTAGCTGATGTTGTAAGGTAAATTCAAGGCTAGCATTATTTAGAAACAATACCAGCTTGGGTGTTAACTACAAAACCGCGAAGAGCCGCAGGGGCAGCATTTAGTCGAAGGCTGTTACACAACCGTTGGCCATTTACTTAGATGCTGCACCGACAAAAGCTTATGTTACTTTCGACTTATACATTACACTTATATAACATACACACATAACAGCTTGCAGTCCACTGCTGGACATAGCCCTCATGTGCCGTAACTCACGCTTGGCAGGCAGATTGGCGATCGCACCACCAGACACCTCGCAACCTAACCTAACATAACCTAACCTAACATTTGTACTTAGGACGGGTATTGTTCCTTGGGGCATATAGACTAAAGGGAAAATGTTAAAGAGTAAATCTACTTTTCTACATGTCTCAGGACTGGGTATTTGTGGCCCATTCGTTGTTTCTTATTCCATAACACAAGTGAGTTTGTAAAATCAACTCGGCTATCGTGACTTATTTACCCAACAACAAACTTTAACATGATTAATGATGAAATAAACGATTCTATAAAAACTTTAATACAACAAACTAAAATAACTACAATTCTTAGTTAATAAATAACGCGTAAATAACGCATTCAGATGAAAAAATTAAATATTCATTTTATAGCCTTTTAACCTAGAGACCAAGCTTTGCAGAATGTTATGATATACATTCATATTTATTTAATTATTTAGGTTCACCAACAATCAAACGGATTACATCAAACAATAAACACAAAACTTAAGTATTAAATATTTTAGGTAAATGTATCCTTAATTAAAAGTAAACAAAACGTTCATAGTTGTACGGACTTCGGAAGAACATCATATTTTTCGTATGTATGGTGTAATATGCACTTTACACCAAAAATTTTATCAAATGAAAAAGTAATTATGTAAAGTTAAAAAAATTGATTTATAAGATAATGCTTATGTGCTATTATACTGGGTGGGCCATGAATTAGTTAACATTTGAAAAAATCGTATAAAAATCGTATAAAAATCACTTGTAAACGTGTTCCCTAAGTTTAGCCCCCGACTTCAGTTGCTTGAATTGTCTGTTACAGCTCTAATCGAACACAAGATACAATTTGTAGTCTAAAGAACTGAGATAATGTAGCTAATAAATACACACACAAATGAGATTTTTTCTTCTTTGACTTAAGAGCTAGGCTCTTGTCAGTGCAGCATCTATGTTAGAAAAAATTGTATAACTCTGTCCGTCTTTCTGAGTCCAAGGCCATTTGCTTTACCTCCTTATAAGATATAACATTAATCTCTTTCTCAATTTTTGATAGATACCCTATCATTGGTCTTCCTCTACCTCCTTTCCTTCTATATATCCCTCCATGATGTTATTAACGAGTTTGTCATGTCTTAGGAGGCAATGACACATATATTGCTCTGATTCCGAAGCAACTAGCTAAACCAATTTTGTTATGAAATCGGAAGCAAAAAGGTATATCATATAATCGGAAACAATAAACACTGAGACTCGAGATAATGTAGATTAAGTCGTTTCTACGTTAACCTCTATTGAGCTTCGAATTTAGTAACTGAACTCGAAATTTCTAAGTAACTAGTGCGTTTCACAAGACTATACCGTTAGTCGTCTGCAGCGATACCCACAGGATGAAAGTGGATGGTATGATCATACTTTGACGACTTCCATGGACGAGTGGCGCACACACCGGTTTTCACTCCGGTCAGCTCTGAGGTTTCGGGTTCGTAAAACAGTTTTTAATTTTTTTTTATGTCTACAATTTTCGGGTCTAGGTATTTATAGTACCTTCGTTGTTTTAGATCCAACAGTGGATATACTTAAGCCACTTCGGGATGAGAGCAATGTATGTCATTTTGTTCGTGTCTATGTTGTACGTAATCATACTTCACTGTACACATTTAATAACAGCTTACATAATCGTATTGTATAAAATTGTTTCTGTAGTGCCGTCAGCTCGAAAACTTGATATGCTGCCAAATAGTTAAATTTCAAGGTTGGATTCCGATTTTAGTAAATGCTTCACGGGCTGTAACATCAAGTGTACGTGCTGCTTTTGTCTTAAAATGGTATTTAATTATGTTATATCAGAGAAAACATTTATTAAAGGCATTTGTTAATTAAAAGATTTTTAATTACTTATACATTTAATATAGATTTAATTTTTTAAGACTGCCATGAGAGGAGTAATGTCATAAAATTGTCACGATGGTCGAGCGCTTGGGTCATCGGAGATGGAGTCAAGAGACCCAAGTTCGATCCCCAGATAGCAGGCTCGTACCAAAGGGGTTTATAAAAAAACTTATGGACGACTTTTATCGCAGGCTTGGACATACAAACGGCTACAGTCTCACCACCTGTCACGTTGTCCCAAAAAAATATTTTCGACGGAAAGTGCGTCGAAAGGACTTAATTGTCTAGATCTCTGTGTACCCCATTGTATTGGGAATAGCGTAAAGATATTTATTTATTTAATTTTATAAGAACATGACAAAATTGATCGTATATAGGCACTTTTACCTATAATATACCTGCTTCTTAAGTTACGCAGACGGGGTACCATTTACTTTGTTCCCAACACACGCTGGTCCACATGTAGAACATGTTTACATCCCATCTGAAAATGCTTCCCGGTCATACATTTTTTTATTTAATCCACTTGTTCTAGATAACTAAGTTAGTTTAAGGTATTGTAGAGATTAAGATATAGATAGATAGTAATAGATAGTTTACCCAAAATACACTCTATCTAATCTATTTAATCTCTCTATCTAATCGTAGTCTATTTGTCCCGTTTAAATAAATAATTTTTCCATTCAAACGGAGACCTTTATTACTAATTCATAAATTCCTCCTTCATACACTTGACTAATGTCTGCAGTACGAAAATCTTGCATAAGAAAAATAAACATGTAAAGGACAGATATTACTTTCTCGGTTTACATCTATCTCACATCTCAATTTAAGTTTTCTTCCATAACTTCATACTTGGGACTTTACAAATATGAAGAAACTATTTACATATCGCTCTCAAATATGAGCGGATATACATTCAACTTTGCAGTAAGGGAAGCAGATGTTTCCTTGTATGTAAAATCTTGGCGTTTCTACAAGAACGTGAAATAAATATTTTTAGAATAATAAATAATAATAATTAATATCTTCACGCAATTCCCATTACAGGGGTAGACAGAGGTCTAGTCTAGACAATAAGTCCCTTCGACCCTCCGAAGGTATTATGGGGCAAAGTGACAGGTGGTGAGTCCGTCGCCGTCTTTATGGACAAGCCAACGATATAATTCGTACATAAGTTTTGAAAAAACCATTGATACGAGCCTGCCACCTGGGGATCGATCTCGGGTCTCTTGACTCAATTCCGACCACCCAACCATTCGGCTATCGTGACTTTTAAAATATTTTTAGAAAAAAAGATTATTCGATTAAATTTGGTCAAGTGTATTACCTATAAAATTACGTCTTGTCTGGACATCTGTACATCCCAGTTTTGGGAGTAGCGTGAATACATTAATTTATTTCATTTATTAATTTACAAGTATATTCATTTATTATTAAATAAATTATGTATTTTTAATGGAAATGTCTCTAGTTATAAACTAAAACTAAAATTAATGTACAGGGTGGGCCAAGAATTCGTTAACATTTAAATGTAACTTACCGCGCAAACTGTTGCCGCGCGGGCACCGAAGCGCGGGCGGGGCACAATTGCAGGTGTTGGAGCAGCGAAAATCCTAAAGCTTCACTCTCCTAAGGTAGCTGCATGTTACTGTTAATTCTGCCGAGTATGTGAAAATGTTACGGGATGTCTTAGCACCGATGCTACTGGAATTTGCTGGCTATAATCGTAACACATGGTTTCAACAAGAGAGCCACGTGTCACACATCGAACGAGTCCTTGCCGGTGGTCAAAGACATGTTTCCGGAAAAGCTGATATCCAGATGGGGTGACATCCCATGGCCACCCAGATGTCCAGATCTATCTCCAGCAGACTTCTTTTATGGGGTTATTTATAGAGTTGTGTCTATATTGATAAACCGAATACACTGCGTCAACTTAAAGAAAAGCATCGAAGAGATGTCGGCGATCTCGCGGTCCCTTTGCAGAAGAGTATTCGAAAACTTCAGGACTCGCTTAGAAGAGTACAAAAACCGAAACGGTGGTCATTTAGACGAAATAATTTTTAAAAATAAATTAAAACTAATTAGCTTTCTCGTAAATAAACGATTTCTAAAATATGTTAAATGGTTTTTATACGATTTTTTCAAATGTTAACTAATTCATAGCACATAAGCATTATCTTATAAATCAATTTTTTTAACTTTACATAATTACTTTTCATTTGATAAAATTTTTGGTGTAAGTGCATATTACACCATACATACGAAAAATATGATGTTCTTCCGAAGTCCGTACAACTATGAACGTTTTGTTTACTTTTAATTAAGGATACATTTACCTAAAATATTTAATACTTAAGTTTTGTGTTTATTGCTTCGATGTAATCCTTGGTGGTGAACCTAAATAATTAAATAAATATGAATGTATATCATAACATTCTGCAAAGCTAAAGTTAGGTTAAAAGGCTATAAATGAATATTTAATTTTTTCATCTGAATGCGTTATTTACGCGTTATTTATTAACTAAGAATTGTTTAAGTTTTATAGAATCGTTTATTTCATCATTAATCATGTTAAAGTTTGTTGTTGGGTAAATAAGTCACGATAGCCGAGTTGTTGGGTGCTCGGAATTTCGAGTCGAGAAACCTGAGTTCGATCGCCAGGTGGCAGTACGTGGCAGAAGGTGGCAAATTTCATCGTTGGCTTGGACATAAAGACGGCGACAGGCTAACCACCTGTCACGTTGTCCCGAAAATATCTTCGGGGAAGGTGGGTCCAAGGGACTTAATTTTCTATACTAGACCTCTGTCTATCCCTGTATAGAGAATTGCGAGAAGATACTTTTATATATACACGGCGGCATTATGGTTGAAGTCAGAAAAGGTATTCAAGACGTACGACGAGCTCAAGATGGCTATACAAAAGGAGTTTCCCGATGTAATCAACAGTAAAGAAATGCATGAGCTGATGGCAAACAGAATGAAGCGTAAGGACGAAAGCTACTATCAGTATATGCTTGCGATGAGAGAATTGGGGAAAAAGCGAGATTTCCGGTTATGTTGCTATCCAGTACATAGTGGATGTAATCGACGGCGCTCAGGCGAAATTATTTTATATGGCGTAACGACGTACACTATGCTCAAAGAGAAATTAGTAATTTAGAATTCAAGATGGTAAACGATGCGAAGAAAGAAGCGGGAACCGAACCAGCTGTAAGAAAGAAAACAGAAAAATCCATTCGACGTTGTTACAACTGCGGCGAAAACAGTCATATCTCGACACATTGTCCGAACGGTCTCAAGTGTTTTCGCTGTAATCAGTACGGCCATATTGGATCACGATGCACTTGGGCTGCGGCCGGCGGCGGCGCGAGCACGGAACGCAGCGCTAGCGCTCCTCACAAGTCGGTAAAACAGTCCGCGCCGAACGCAGCGCAAGATCGTGCGGTTGGCAGTAGTGGATCTCAGTCGGCAAAACTGCGCTCAGCTAACTTCAGGGTGGGTGCGACAAGTGACAGCAGTTGTGACAGCCAGACGTCAAAAGGTGGAAACGAGGCTATGCAGGTGGAAAATAACGTAAACAAAACAAGAAATCTCTCAACGAAGCCGCTGATTAGTGTCAAGATTAAGGAATTAACAGTGAACGCTTTAATTGAATCCGGCAGCGACTTCAATTTAATGACGGACGAGCGTTTCATTACCGTTGGAACAGAAAAATACGAACATAACTTATGTTTGACGGGACTCGGACGTACGATGGTGAATTCATTAGGAAAGATGTTCTTGGACATTACAATCGACGGCAAAAACTATCAAAACGTGTTATTTCATATAGTGAACAAAGATGTTATGTCTTTGGATATAATTTTAGGCCTAGGCCTAAAATCATATCAAAAGACATAACATTTCTAGAATTACTACGAAAAATAACCATGATAATGAATGGGTACAAAGTGAAGTTTTTGTCTGACAGTGATGAATGGATGCCTAAGTTGTGTTGTTTTTCAGATCCCACTTTGGAAGTTGAGCATATTTCTGATTATTTCATAAGGGAAAAAGATTTGCAGTGTATTGAAGGTTATAATCCAATCCAATTGAAAGATGCACCTTTTGAGCTGAAGATTGTTCTTAAAGATGACGTGCCTGTCGCCCAGAGACCACAACGTTTGTCCTTGGCAGAGCAGAGAATAGTTAAAGAGCAGGTAAAGGAATGGATGGACGATGGTGTAGTACAAGTAAGTTTTTCAGAATATACAAGTCCTTTGGTATTAGTCCTACAGAGTTACTACAGGAAGAGTACATACAAGTGTTCAATGAAAATAGAAAGGATCTCAGAAAACAGGCCAAAGAACAGATTCTCAGAGTTCAAGAAGAGAATGCAAATAGCTTTAATAGAAAAAGAAAAGGACATTCACAATACCAAGTTGGAGAAATTGTGGCTATAAAACATACACAATTTGGTTCAGGACTTAAACTGAAACCTAAATATCACACCTTACAAGGTGATAAAGGTTAGAAGGAATGATTGCTATGATCTACAAAAAAATGATAGTGCTACTGAGGGGCCTATAAGAACATCTAGCTCAGCAGATTGTATGAAGCGTTGGCCAACAGAAGGTGAAGAGAGTTCTTAATGCAAGAAACTTGGTAAGTATAATTTGGTGAAGAATGATAGATGATGAATGCATTGTTTCATTTAAATTTTTATTATTTTTTTTTCTATGCTATATGTTTATCTTGTATGTTACTTTGTTACATGGTTTTAACTGGAGTAATGTATTTAAAATGTAAAAATAAAAGGCATAACTAAATACTGAGTATAGAAATTTGTAACTAACTTCGAAAGATGTTTTGTTTTTTTAAGATGTTTTCTTTTTGTTTTTAAGATTGTTTTTTCTTTTGTTTTTAAGATGGCTTATGTTTATTTTTGTTTTTTTTTTTTAATAATTAAGATAATGTTTGTAAAGTATGACTGAAGGAATGTGGAATGTGTGTGTGATGTATTGTACTGAAAGACTTGAAACATCATGAATGCTGAGGAATGCCTGAGGACAGTCATTGTATCAGGACGGCCGAATGTGGGAAACGGAATGTAAGTTGGGAACAGAACGCAGGGATGAGTGAGAGTGATGAAAGGAAGGAATGACAGGGAGTGACGGTAAGTGATTACCACTACCCATGAGCACCTGCAATACCAGAGGCTTAGCAGATGTGTCGCCTTCCTTAGAGTGACCCCTCCCCAGAATTAGGGAGGGGGTGTGTAAAACCACCAGTTACCTGCACTCACCAGACGAAACGCTGAAGTTTTAGACTTCTACTTCATGCCGTATTCTGTGTGGTCGTGGTACTTCCCCGGTCAAGCTGGCCCATTCATGCAACAAAAGCTGATGCGTGGCTCTATCACTGTTAAAAGTGTGGATCGAAATAATTAAATTTTCTAGATCTCAGACTATTTCCTTGAAGGAAAATGCGTGTAGTTATAAAAAAATTTTATGAAGTTAGATTAGAATGTATAGAATTTTAATCACCGTTCATTGTTATCTAGAGAGCTTCGCTAATATTCTATCTCGTTCCAAGATTAATCTGGGTTCTTTCAGTTTAAGTTAATTCACATCAATGACAATGTTACAGTTTTAATCAGCCATTAATTAGAAATGGAGTATTAATTTCCTATATTAGATTTGACAATATTTTTTTTAAATTATCTTTCAATTTACCATACTGGGGTAGACAGAGGTCTAAACAGTTAGGTCCTTTTGTCCCACCTTTCACCTAATACAATTTGGGACAGTGCGTCAGGTGGAGAACCTGTCGCCGTCTTAATTTCCAAGCCAACGATGTTAATTCTACATAAGTTTTGAAAAAAGTAATTGGTACGAGCCTACCACCTGGTGATCGAACTCTTCACTCGAATTCAGACTTTTTAACTTTTTAACATATTTTAATTTTTTAAATTTTAATCAACAGTCTTGTATAGCATTGTAAAGGGAAAAAGCCTTAAAATGCAATTGGCTGCCAACAGATTATAGGTTAATCATCTTGAAAAGTACCAGATCAAATTCAGCAGACCGGCGACGGATAGTAGTCATGCCTCAGGGCAGGTTATATTGTTAATTTATTTCAAACTAGCTACGTCCTGAATCTTAAAATAGCTTTATTATGTAACTACCGGATACATTTACTTTTATATACATTTCGTGAAAAGCTGTTAATTTGGTATAACAAACAGACACTTCAATTTTATGTAAATGTATAGATTTTAACAATAAGTCAGAAGGTCACGTCACGTGCAGCCAGTGCAACCGATTTCAATTACTCGATATCCGCAATCAGGCACATTCTGCTTCGCTTTATTTTCATCCGACCGATTGCGCTACGTGGACATTTTGATATTTAAATTTTTCAAGCTGATAAATCACTTTATTTCAATTTGATTTTGCTTTCATAAAAGCAATCGGAATGTTTTGAATGTACAGCGGAATAATATAACCATTCAGTTATTGGTATTAGAATTTTTCACCTTTACGCATTTCACCTGAACTGGGTGGGCCTGTCGCGGTCTTACTGTGCAAAGGAACGGTACGATATACGTCGATAAATATTTATATAATCATTTATCACACTTTACTGTGACTGTAAAGCCTGTGTGCGGGTAGGGCATGACCTGTCACCCATGTTTAGCGTCCAAACGGGCGTAAAACAGGGTTGTGTCATGTCTTCCTGGCTGTTCATACTGTATCTCGACAGCTGTTTACAGAAGCTGAGGATAGCTGTTTGGGTGTGAAATTGGGTGACATAAAAGTAAATTGTCTGCTTTATGCTGATGATGCAGTGCTTATTGCACCATCAGAGGCGGAACTGCAGGCATTAGTCACGTGTATGAAAGAAGAATGTGAAATTAATGGTCTCCGTTTGAATGCTAATAAAACTAAGGTACTGGTATTTGAAAGGGACGAAGAAAGAACGAAGTGCGAAATTTGGGTAAATCAGGAATGTCTAGAACAGGTGAATGAAATTGTATACTTGGGGAGTGCGTTTAGCCGGGATGGAAGATGTGATTTAGATGTGGACAGGCGTGTCGCTGCCGGGAACAAAGTCATTGGTGCCCTGACTGCGTTAATCAAAAGGCAAGGCGTTGTGAAAAGTGCACGCCTTGCAATACATAACGCAGTGTTGGTACCGACTTTGTTATATGGCAGCGAAACCTGGTATGCCAGAAGAAGCATAAAAGCAGGTTGAATGCAGTGGAGATGCGATCACTTCGTAAAATGTGCGGCCTTACCATGGCCGACCGAAAGCGAAACGAAGAGATTCGCAATATGGCAGGCTTGAAAGATGACCTTGTCTCAAAAATGGATAAGGGCGTGCTTCGAAGGTTTGGGCACGTTGAGCGAATGAGTGAAGACCGAATGGTGAAGAAAATATATAGCGCGAAAGTTAATATTAAAAGGTGTCGAGGTAGAGCGAGACTAACTTTCGTAGCATGTGAGCAAATTGAAGACGTGCATGTATGAAGAAGATGATGAATCTGAAAGAAGCGAAAGAAGTATGTAGGGATCGTGACACTTGGCGATCTGTTCTCTCTGGCTACTCCGTCAGGGATTGTGCGTGAACATAAATAATATATTTATCACACAAATATTTACCCCAAGCGTGATTTTAACCCGCAACCATTAGTTTTCAAGACATGGTAACTACTGTCTGTATCTCATTATATTGTATTCGAGCTATTAAACTTTCCGATTATATTATTATATGCATACATACATATCAGGCTGTTAAAGACCACTGCAGGACATTGGCCTCTCCCACAGGGAGGATTTGCTATAATCGCCAGGCTTGGCAAGCGGATTGGCGATCGCAGTATTAGACCACTCTCACCTCGGACGCTACTGCCCATACTCGGTCTGATATTTTTAGAGATGGTTGTCCCGCAATCCATCGGTTGCTACAACGATATTCAAGGCTGTATCCCTTAGTCGCCTGTTACAATATCCACGGGAAGAAAGGGAGTGGCAATATTCTTACGCCGTTACCACACGGATTATATTATTATCAGAATATTATTTGAAAATGAACTGAATGAATAGTTCTGAACAATTTCTAACTCTTTTTTATACGTATCTCTTTGTTTTACGCGCCGTTACCCTCGTCACGTAACATACTCGTATGTTACATGCCCCTAATCCTAAACAAACAGAAACATTGAATGTTTCCAAAATGCTTTATGATTTTCCTCAGACTTCGACATGAAAAGTTTTTTGTTTACGCCAAAATGTAAAAACATATTTAACGTTGGGATTTTCGTCGTAAAAACCGTGTTGTTATTACTTTTACGATTCTCTGAAACTGAGATTTTTCTTCTTTCTTTTTAATTGAAAGGTAGGTAGGAAAAAGTTATACATATGATGATAAGTTATTGACACTGATTCATTAAGACAGTATATGAAGCCTGCACTTAGGCTAATAAATGCCTTCGATAGTGAAAATTTATTTCTTTATTGATAGCGTAACGGCTTCTAGAAGTGGCACACCAATTTTGAAGCTGTCCCTAGCTCAGAGTTCTTGAGTTCAATACCCGGACAGATCAAAGTAGAAAACCACTTTTCTATAGTGTCTTAGGAGGTGACAAAGGAAGAAGCTTTGTAAATAGCTACAACTGCTGACAGATGGTGGCATATCCACCCCGAAAATTAGTATACTAGAATTCAGTACACCGGTGATGGCCCATAGGGTCTAAGATGTAAGGTGTCTGGTACAGCGCTCCTCAATCCCCTTACCTAGCGTGGATATCATGGCAATCACTTCCTAGCAAGGTTTCCTATCAATTGTAATACCAGAAGAACTAGGGATTGAACAAAGAAGAAAATATGCAATTTTAATGATTTTTAAAGCATATTTATACTGAATTTTTATGATATTAAAAAGAAAAAAGTTAACATTTCAACTTACACGGACGGGATTCGAACCCGCGACCTTCGCCGATCCGTGGCGACGCTCTTACCTCCAGCCACCGTGTCTTACACGCATCAGTTGAAATTTTAACTCTGTATTCTCTTATATTACTTATGCCTTGTTTATTGGCATAGTTAAAAAAGTTAAAGTTTTAACTTTGTTCTCTTTAATTTAATAACATAAAAGTTCAGCATAAATATGCTTTAAAAATCAATAAAATTGCATAATAAAAATTAAAGTAGGCGATATCGTATTGATAATTCCTAACTGAAAAGTCAGGATTATCAAATTGTCACTTGGAAAAGGGATAACAGATGGCGCCTATGCCAATAAACAAGGCATAAGTAACATAAGAGAATACCGAGTTTAAATTTCAACTGATGCGTGTAAGACACGGTGGCTCTAAGGTAAGAGCGTCGCCACGAAATGGTGAAGATCGCGGGTTCGAATTCCGCCCGTGTCAGATGAAATTTTAACTTTTTTCTCTTTAATTTAATAACAAAGAAGAAAATAAATATTAAATGTAGAATAAATAGATAGGGATAACAAATATCGAGAAGGAGGATGAAGAACAGGAAAAGCTCTGGTGAAAATGGTGGCAATCTTTAGTAAAATAATAGTCACTATAGCTGAGAGGTTGCGTGATCGATTTTCGAGTCAAGAGACCCGATTCGATCTTCAGTTCATACTGATCATGGTCATGGTACTCATCAAAATGTATGTACGATTTTATCGTTTACATAAAGATGGCGACAGGCTCAGCATTGGTCACGTTGTCCCAAAAATGTCTTCAGTGGAAAGTGGGACGAAAGGACTTAATTGTCTGGACGTCTATCTGCCCCAATATTGAAAATAGCGTGTAGATATATTTTTTGTTATTGTACATTATCCAAGTAATATTGTAAAAGCCGAAGTTTGTATTAAGGCGTTGTTATGAAATTCCGCCCAGATGGCTACAGTCTCACTACCTGTACCTGTGTTCCTAAGTTCCGGTGACATTACAGAAATTAAAAAAAAAGTTGGATTCGCAGGAGGTAGGTCACCAATGATATTTTTTTCAAATGTAAAATACGATTTAAGCCGTTGGTACGATTTAATTTTCTGAGGACTGGCCGTTTTGCCTTGTTGTTTCCGATTCCTTAACACAAGTGTATATATAACATATGTTGTCACTATCTATGTGTGGATTTATTTAATTTATTTACTCTGGCTACCTTGTCAGCTATGGGATGAGGGAAGGGCGCATGAATATATTTATTCATTTATTATTATTTACTAACTTCACTGTTTACTTGAGTTTTTTTACTGATACGCAATTTTTCATTGATTTTAAAGCATGTGATTTATACCGCAGTGGTCGCGGGTTCGAATCCCGCTCGTGTCAGTTGAAATTTTAAAATCATTTTTGCTCTTTAATTTAATAACATAAAGTTAAGCAGAAATTATATGCTCTAAAATTGCTGTGTAATAATGTGTAACAACCATATGGATGTGAAACAAACATATGGAGGGAAATTAACCGCAATTTTTGAGAGACGAGTTACGAGCTTACGATTTTAACGATTTATTATAATCACATTTTTTAAAGTAAATAAATAAATATGGATAACATCACTGGTACAACATACATTGCACTGATCCCGAGGTAAGTACCTTAAGCACTTGTGTTATGAAATCGGAAACAACGAAGGTACGACAAACACTAAGACCCGTGAAAATGTAGAAAAAGATTTTTCTACATTGAGCCGACCGGGAATCGAACCCGGATGCTTACGCATAATCACGCATTTCTCAAAACAAGGGAAGCCAATGCGACAACTTAGTCCTTTACACAAATACTTCGGCTTAGTTTCAAGTCGGATATGATTTTTGTTTAAAGGTGACTGGCCATGAGCCTGTAGTACTAAAGTTTTTGGAAAAACTGCGAGACTTCTTACTGGGGATCGAACTAGGATTTCGAATTATTTAATTTACTTTTTTTTTTTTAATTTTACAAAGAATTTGTTTTACTAGATTAAATTCCATTTAAAGATATTAGAAAGTATTATTATTTAAAAACTTTGCCTCTGTTCGAACTGAACTTTGATGTCTACAAATGGGAATACGTAGCGGCAATAAAACATCACGTCCGGCTGCGTGTCCGACAAACAACAAAACATTACAGCTATTGTTTCCTTTCCCGGAAGACACAGATCCTTTAAAGGATAACAAGAATACTTACACTTTATAGACTTAGTTAGAAACATGAACAATAACTTTTATTTTATTATTTATCTTCACGCATGACATATCTTGTCGTGAGGCGCGACTATGTACCACCACCTTTTCTTCTCGTGGGTGTCGTAAGAGGCGACTAAGGGAAAAGCTTCAAAATGTCATCCTTCTTCTTCTTCTTTACAGCCTATAAAGAGTTGCTGCTGAATATAGCCTTCTGTCAAAGATTACTTCAAAATCACATTTTCAATCGATAAATGGCGGGACGAACGTCTCGAAATATACCAGGCTAAAACACTATATACAGCATAACGGCCATCAGTGACCAAGCCAACGATATCTGAGTTCGATCCTCCGGCCGGCACTATCAACATTTTAAGTCTATTGTAATTATTATTTTTGTCTAATCCCATTTAAATCCGTTGTTTTAAGAAATATATATCCATTCCGAAAAAAATTGTATGGACGTAGCGTGAACCCGGAAGAAAGCGGAAGTCTTTCAACCTGCGAAAACTGCTAACTGCTTGAGTTATAATTAAAAAAATGGTTTAAACTCTAGTACAATTATTTTAATTCTTTCGCATTGCATTGTCAAAAATATTATAAAACTAAAACAAAAAAAATAACTTCACTCCATTCCCAATACTGGGGTACACAGAAATCTGCACAATTAAATCCTTTAGACCCTCCTTCCACCAAAAACAAACATATGAAAAATTATACAAAATATTACGCAAAAAGTAATATGAAACCAAGATAACATAACACATGCGTTTATTAAATATCTATGAAAACTTACAGGATCTTTTGTAACACGATGTGACCATGAATGAGCATAATACTCACAGGTTGCGTCTGTGTCAAGTGCAACTTGACAATGTATCACAGCTTCTTGGAGGGTTGCCGGGAGTACAAGACGCCGGGGTGTCTGGCAACCTTGACACTTACACACGGCTAGCAAACGTTCTTTGGCAGCAAATTTAATATAAAAGTGTTATAGTTTTATCGTTAAAAGTGTTATTGTTGTTCTCGCTTACCCTAAAATATTGCCACAAATAAAGATCCTACCACCGCCATTGACTGCCCGCAATACTGTGCAGGTCATCCCAAAATCATTTTACTACTATTTATAAATATTTTTAGTCAATTGTGTTTTGAGGAAAATAAATGCTGAAGTTTAAAAAGATAGTTGAGAGTTATGAACATTTGCCAAAGTCATTGTCTAATGTAAAACCACGTGACTACGTCGGAGAAGGGTTACGTCAAATAAATTAACGTTACTCCGTGCACCCAATGTCGCGGTGTAAGCGTTTTTTTTATAGAAAAGGGAGGCAAACGAGCAGGTGGCTTACGTGATGGTAAGTGATTACCGCCGCCCATGCTCACCTGCAATACCACAGTCATAGCAGATGAGTTGCCTGCCTTTGAGGAAGATATAGGCTCTTTTCTTGAAGGTCTCTAAGTTGTATTGGTCCCGAAAAACCTACTATAGACGATAGAACATTCCATAAAGTGCAAGTGAGTCGCAGAAAATTCCGCGAAAAACGCATTGTGGTGGAATGCCAAGCATCAAGATGGTGGTGATGGAATTTTTGACTATGCCGTAAGGTACGATGGTGAAATTCAGCGGATGGGATTAATCCGAACAATTCCTCGGAGCACGCCCGTAGTACATCTTGTAAAAATGCAAAGAGATGCAACATCTCTTCGCAAAGCTAGGGGATCTAGCCGATCAGACAGATCTTGTTCGTCGACGATTCGAACCGCTCGTCGTTGGATACTGTCAAATGGAAGGAGCTGACTCTGATGGCTTGAATAAACTTGAAACAGGCCAAGTTTTTATAACAAAGCAAAAAATTCATGTTTAAACTTTTGATTACGTTACTGTTATACTGCGATGTACCTGTACTATACGTGACCTTTATTAGAAATAACAAAAATTCACTAATTTCATCTCATCAATGCTTGTAATTAGTTGTAACCTAACTTCTCATACTTGGGTAAACAGAGGTCTAGACAATGAAGTGCTCATCGAATACATTATTTCGGATATCGTAACAGATGATGAACCTGCCGCAATTTTACGTTAATGTCTTCGATATAAATCGTTTACGCTGTGATAAAAAGTTTTGAAAAAAGCCATTGCTACGTGCTGGGATATCAGACTCGGGTCTCTTGACTCGAATCGCTATCACCAAACCACTCCGTCATCGTAACTTTGAGAATAATATTGTACAATTCAAGGTTCAGAAACAAATGGCATATGTTACTTGTTCCGTAGAGTAGTAAATCACCACGCTCTCTCCCACATATGCCTGCATTAATTGTATAACATTCCCCACCGCATACACAGGCACTACACTAGACTCCAGGTAGCATACACCATCACCCATGATACCGCGACACGTGTTTCGTCTCTAAACAAGGCATCCTCAAGCGATAAGACTCCACGACGTTCCACCTCTGAGATGACTCTGGTCCGGTCTTTAAGGTTCTGCAGAGATCTTACAACGTTGGTAATCACTTCAGGTGACGCACGATTATCTTGCTGTGTAAGAGATAAATAAGAAAATTCTTTAAGAGAAATATCTTCATGCTATTCCCAATACTGGGATAGATACAAATAAAGACTATTAAGTCACTTCGACCCACTGTCCACTGTATTAGTTTTGGGATATCGTGACGGTGGTGAGCCTGGCGCTGTCTTTAAGTCCAGGCTGACGATGAAAATCGTACATAAGTTTTGAAAAAACACATTGGTACGAGTCTAAAATAAGGTTGGTGAAGCGGATTCTATCACGCTGGGAAATACCGAGCTTACTTCTTTCCATGTCACGTTGAGCTATTTGAACTTCTTTATATGGACAGCAGTGAAAGATTCTCTGTATTTAAAATTAAATGATTTTCGGATTTTATCGCGTCTTTAATTAGTTTTACAAACAATTTTTATTTCCCGACGTTTTGGATGTCGACGTCTATGTTTAACATCAGCTTTGTGTTAATTTTTTTATAAAAACTCGCGTTAAAGAACACATAGTGATGTTAAACATAGACGCTCAAGGAAGTCTGCAGTCTGTGATCACATACTAGATGGGCCCTACCATTATATCAGATTTGACAAGCAAATGTGTGTAGTATTCGCGAAAATACAAGAAATTAGATTCTCTGTAGTTTTACAAGTGAAAATATTTAGCATCAGAAATTTCTTGGAGACTCCGTTAAGATAAATAATTAATTTGAAAGAGGTATGCAACAATTGTCACACTTCGCGATCTATTCTCTGTAGCTACCCCTTAAGGATCTAAGCGTGAACATATTTACTAATTTAATTTATTAAAAACGTTAACAAAGGACTTCTTCTTTTTCAAATGATGTAATATTTTCGCACTCCACAAAGCTTTTGAATTTCAATCAATCATTTACAAGTACCTCGCAACAAAGATAGTAAAATATCCCACAATTCGTTGATGCTTGTAATACCAGCGACTTTAAGTAAGTTCAAGTAAAGATAACGAGGCCTTCAACTTTGTCTCACTCGGCTACCGTTAGCTAGAGTTAAGCTCAAGAGCGCTTCATTTTCAATGCTGGGGTGGAAAGAGGTTCAGGCAATTAAGTTCTTTCCGCTCATCCTTGGTATTGAAATTGAAATTTCCGGAGCCGTTAGTGTAAATACTTCGTACATACATATGTCTTCTCATACGTATAACATAAAAGAAAGAAAGAAACATTTATTTTAGAACTTAAAATTAAATATAAAAGTGAAAAAAAAACTGAAATATGTACTGTAAATTAAATGATTTTCGGATTTTATCGCGTCTTTAATTAGTTTTACAAACAATTTTTATTTCCCGACGTTTTGGATGTCGACGTCTATGTTTAACATCAGCTTTGTGTTAATTTTTTTATAAAAACTCGCGTTAAAGAACACATAGTGATGTTAAACATAGACGCTCAAGAATCTGCAGTCTGTGATCACATACTAGATGGGCCCTACCATTATATCAGATTTGACAAGCAAATGTGTGTAGTATTCGCGAAAATACAAGAAATTAGATTCTCTGTAGTTTTACAAGTGAAAATATTTAGCATCAGAAATTTCTTGGAGACTCCGTTAAGATAAATAATTAATTTGAAAGAGGTATGCAACAATTGTCACACTTCGCGATCTATTCTCTGTAAAAAACGTTAACAAAGGACTTCTTCTTTTTCAAATGATGTAATATTTTTCGCACTCCACAAAGCTTTTGAATTTCAATCAATCATTTACAAGTACCTCGCAACAAAGATAGTAAAATATCCCACAATTCGTTGATGCTTGTAATACCAGCGACTTTAAGTAAGTTCAAGTAAAGATAACGAGGCCTTCAACTTTGTCTCACTCGGCTACCGTTAGCTAGAGTTAAGCTCAAGAGCGCTTCATTTTCAATGCTGGGGTGGAAAGAGGTTCAGGCAATTAAGTTCTTTCCGCTCATCCTTGGTATTGAAATTGAAATTTCCGGAGCCGTTAGTGTAAATACTTCGTACATACATATGTCTTCTCATACGTATAACATAAAAGAAAGAAAGAAACATTTATTTTAGAACTTAAAATTAAATATAAAAGTGAAAAAAAAACTGAAATATGTACTGTAAATTAAATACGATCGCCATTTTGCAGAAGTGCAATGTGCCAAAATAGGAAAGCCACTGAGGTATATAGCTGGGATGAAACCTGCACTGACAGGTTCATGCCAGCCCTGATTTTCAGTGGCCCCTTATAATACATAAATATACATTCTATACACATAATATAAATTAAACTTTATACATTTCAATTATCTTCACGCATTTCCTAATAGTCTAGGCAATATAATCCTTCCGACTCGTATATCACCGGTCTTTACGTCCAAGCCAAAGATATATATCGTAAATAAGTTTGCAAAAAACTCACTACCCCCTGGGAATCGAACTCATATCTCTTCACTCTAATTCCAGTCACCAAGCCACTCGGCAATAATAACTTAAGCATACATCTGCTACTAGTTAAATATAAATTTCATAACCGTCGTATAAACTTGCGAACTCCAGTTCAGTGATAATTTATGAGAAATAAGGAGAGAATCGCTGAAATACCAAAACATGTCTATTTTCTTTCTTTAATTCAAAATTAATAAGTGACAACCTTCGTGGACAGTGGCGTACAATCAGTAATCGTGATGTCGCCAGCTCTGAGGTCCCAGGTTCCATTCTCAAACGGGGCAATGTTTATATTATAAGTAAAAATAAATATGTAAATGGATTTTTTAAGTTAATTAATGAACTATATCTATTAGTATGTTATGACCAAGCTGTAATACTTGTTCAAAGAAAATATTGTGATATTAAAATAACATCACGAGGTTTCAAGATTCAAACCATCAAACGATTTATTTTCACTATAAAAACCCTCATTATAATTATCACAAATGATGATCACAAAAATTTACTTTACCAAAAATATATTTTGAAATATGAAATATGAAAGAACATCCAAGTCCTCTGCTAAATATAGTCCTCTTCCCTAAGTTTTGCCATAATCGCCACGCTCGGCTTCAGATTGGCGATCGCAGTACCAGACACTGCGCACCTTAGATGCTGCTTCCCGTAACCAATTTTCTGAATTTGGTCTACAACAGCCATTGATGTAGTCAATTCTTCTCACTTAGCCGCCTCTTAAGACACCTAAGGAACGAGGATGGCATATTCTTAGGCCGATACCACCACAGACACTGCCAATTCCGACATTTTATACTAATAATTTTCATCGTTTCATGAAAAAGAGAATAAAAGAAGAGGTTTTCAAGCTATTACGGCTTCCAAACAAATATAAAAATATTATTAGTGTGTATATATTTTTAAAATAAAATTAATTAAATATAACTTTTTTGTACACCAAAAATAAAAATCACAGAAAGAAAACAAAGATAGACTTTTATTTACACAAAACATTTTGAAACATTGTTATGTTTTTAAAACTTTCCTTTTCTATGTAAACACTAGAGGTACGAGTATTAAGACAAATTTTATTATAGTTATTACACCTGGACATAATTACCAATGAAACAAAACCGTTTCCAGTCACCTTTCCGATCCATTGTTGACACGGTAGTATTAATAGTGATGCACTTAATCTTTGATATTCGCACAAGAGCGGTCGTAATAGCTGCCAAGAGGCACTTAAGGTCGCTGAGGTGAATTCGGATATATGTATTAATGTTAACTACTAAAATCAATAAGCAGACATTGATTGGTAACAAAAGTAATTTATCATATTGGTTTTAAATATGTCCGTTCGTAGCGGATTTTGATTAAAAAGATACATGGGATGAGAACAACGACAGCAACACACAACTCTTTGATTCCAATGTTAGTAGCTAAAGCACGCGAAAGCAGCTTAGAAAATATAGAATGTAGATAAAATGGTTTTCTACATTGTCCCGTCCGAGAATCAACTTTTGCACAAGAAAACCTTTGTTTTTTGTGGCTATTTACAGGGTTTCTAATGCATTACACAGTAATACCTTCGAAAAGGTGCTGACCGGTAATACCCTGTTACAAATCTGAAGCTTATACCCGGAGGAGTATAACATTCACGCATTTTCCAGTACAGGGGAGGCAGTGGTCTAAAGAATTTTGGCCTTTCGACACATTTCAATGGAGCTTGTTTTAGGACAACGTGACAGGTGGTCACCTGGCCTTTCGCCGTTTTCATGTCTAAACTAAGTAAATTCTTCATATAAATCGTACATAAGTTCTGAAATACTCAGTGGTACGAGCCTACCACCTGGGGCACTAACTCGGATTTCACGACTAGAATTCCGACCTCTCGTCAGGAGTTTAATTATCTCAAAAAAATACCTGACCAAAATTTCATACATAGATGTGGGCAACATCACATACATTACTCTGATCCTAAAGTAAGTAGTTTAAGAACTTGCATTATGGAATCAGCAACGACGAAGGTACCACAAAAAACCCAAACCCGAGAAAATATAGAAGAAGTGTATTCTTCATGGGCCCCACTGGGAATCGAACTCGGGACCTTAAAGCTGACGACACCATGCAAACCGGCGGTCACGCCACTCGTCGACGGAGGTTGTCTTTAATTAAACAAATCCGCTGAACGAGTAGCGAACACATGGGTTTATATATTGCCGCCAGTTCTGAGGTCTCTGGTTTGATTCCCGGACGGATCAATGTATAGAACCATTTTTAAAACCAATATGATAAATTACTTTTGTTACCAATCAATGTCTGCTTATTGATTTTTAGTAGTTAACATTAATACATATATCCGAATACACCTCAGCGACCTTAAGTGCCTCTTGGCAGCTATTACGACCGCTCTTGTGCGAATATCAAAGATTAAGTGCATCACTATTAATACTACCGTGTCAACAATGGATCGGAAAGGTGACTGGAAACGGTTTTGTTTCATTGGTAATTATGTCCAGGTGTAATAACTATAATAAAATTTGTCTTAATACTCGTACCTCTAGTGTTTACATAGAAAAGGAAAGTTTTAAAAACATAACAATGTTTCAAAATGTTTTGTGTAAATAAAATTCTATCTTTGTTTTCTTTCTGTGATTTTTTTTTTGGTGTACAAAAAAGTTATATTTAATTAATTTTATTTTAAAAATATATACACACTAATAATATTTTTATATTTGTTTGGAAGCCGTAATAGCTTGAAAACCTCTTCTTTTATTCTCTTTTTTATGAAACGATGAAAATTATTAGTATAAAATGTCGGAATTGGCAGTGTCTGTGGTGGTATCGGCCTAAGAATATGCCATCCTCGTTCCTTAGGTGTCATAAGAGGCGGCTAAGTGAGAAGAATTGACTACATCAATGGCTGTTGTAGACCAAATTATGAAAATTGGTTACGGGAAGCAGCATCTAAGGTGCGCAGTGTCTGGTACTGCGATCTGAAGCCGAGTGTGGCGATTATGGCAAAACTTACGGAAGAGGACTATATTTAGCAGAGGACTGGGATGTTGCAGTGCAATTTCAATTTCAATACCAAGGATGAGCGGAAAGAACTTAATTGCCTGAACCTCTTTCCACCCCAGCATTGAAAATGAAGCGCTCTTGAGCTTAACTCTAGCTAACGGTAGCCGAGTGAGACAAAGTTGAAGGCCTCGTTATCTTTACTTGAACTTACTTAAAGTCGCTGGTATTACAAGCATCAACGAATTGTGGGATATTTTACTATCTTTGTTGCGAGGTACTTGTAAATGATTGATTGAAATTCAAAAGCTTTGTGGAGTGCGAAAAATATTACATCATTTGAAAAAGAAGAAGTCCTTTGTTAACGTTTTTTTAATAAATTAAATTAGTAAATATGTTCACGCTTAGATCCTTAAGGGGTAGCTACAGAGAATAGATCGCGAAGTGTGACAATTGTTGCATACCTCTTTCAAATTAATTATTTATCTTAACGAAGTCTCCAAGAAATTTCTGATGCTAAATATTTTCACTTGTAAAACTACAGAGAATCTAATTTCTTGTATTTTCATGAATACTACACACATTTGCTTGTCAAATCTGATATAATGGTAGGGCCCATCTAGTATGTGATCACAGACTGCAGACTTCCTTGAGCGTCTATGTTTAACATCACTATGTGTTCTTTAACGCGAGTTTTATAAAAAAATTAACACAAAGCTGATGTTAAACATAGACGTCGACATCCAAAACGTCGGGAAATAAAAATTGTTTGTAAAACTAATTAAAGACGCGATAAAATCCGAAAATCATTTAATTTTAAATACAGAGAATCTTTCACTGCTGTCCATATAAAGAAGTTCAAATAGCTCAACGTGACATGGAAAGAAGTAAGCTCGGTATTTCCCAGCGTGATAGAATCCGCTTCACCAACCTTATTTTAGACTCGTACCAATGTGTTTTCAAAACTTATGTACGATTTTCATCGTCAGCCTGGACTTAAAGACAGCGCCAGGCTCACCACCGTCACGATATCCCAAAACTAATACAGTGGACAGTGGGTCGAAGTGACTTAATAGTCTTTATTTGTATCTATCCCAGTATTGGGAATAGCATGAAGATATTTCTCTTAAAGAATTTTCTTATTTATCTCTTACACAGCAAGATAATCGTGCGTCACCTGAAGTGATTACCAACGTTGTAAGATCTCTGCAGAACCTTAAAAGACCGGACCAGAGTCATCTCAGAGGTGGAACGTCGTGGAGTCTTATCGCTTGAGGATGCCTTGTTTAGAGACGAAACACGTGTCGCGGTATCATGGGTGATGGTGTATGCTACCTGGAGTCTAGTGTAGTGCCTGTGTATGCGGTAGGGAATGTTATACAATTAATGCAGGCATAAGTGAGAGAGAGCGTGGTGATTTACTACTCTACGGAACAAGTAACATATGCCATTTGTTTCTGAACCTTGAATTGTACAATATTATTCTCAAAGTTACGATGACGGAGTGGTTTGGTGATAGCGATTCGAGTCAAGAGACCCGAGTCTGATATCCCAGCACGTAGCAATGGCTTTCAAAACTTTTTATCACAGCGTAAACGATTTATATCGAAGACATTAACGTAAAAATTGCGGCAGGTTCATCATCTGTTACGATATCCGAAATAATGTATTCGATGAGCACTTCATTGTCTAGACCTCTGTTTACCCAAGTATGAGAAGTTAGGTTACAACTAATTACAAGCATTGATGAGATGAAATTAGTGAATTTTGTTATTTCTAATAAAGGTCACGTATAGTACAGGTACATCGCAGTATAACAGTAACGTAATCAAAAGTTTAAACATGAATTTTTTGCTTTGTTATAAAAACTTGGCCTGTTTCAAGTTTATTCAAGCCATCAGAGTCAGCTCCTTCCATTTGACAGTATCCAACGACGAGCGGTTCGAATCGTCGACGAACAAGATCTGTCTGATCGGCTAGATCCCTAGCTTTGCGAAGAGATGTTGCATCTCTTTGCATTTTACAAGATGTACTACGGGGCGTGCTCCGAGGAATTGTTCGGATTAATCCCATCCGCTGAATTTCACCATCGTACCTTACGGCATAGTCAAAAATTCCATCACCACCATCTTGATGCTTGGCATTCCACCACAATGCGTTTTTCGCGGAATTTTCTGCGACTCACTTGCACTTTATGGAATGTTCTATCGTCTATCGTAGGTTTTTCGGGACCAATACAACTTAGAGACCTTCAAGAAAAGAGCCTATATCTTCCTCAAAGGCAGGCAACTCATCTGCTATGACTGTGGTATTGCAGGTGAGCATGGGCGGCGGTAATCACTTACCATCACGTAAGCCACCTGCTCGTTTGCCTCCCTTTTCTATAAAAAAAACGCTTACACCGCGACATTGGGTGCACGGAGTAACGTTAATTTATTTGACGTAACCCTTCTCCGACGTACTCACGTGGTTTTACATTAGACAATGACTTTGGCAAATGTTCATAACTCTCAACTATCTTTTTTAAACTTCAGCATTTATTTTCCTCAAAAACACAATTGACTAAAAATTATTTATAAATAGTAGTAAAATGATTTTGGGATGACCTGCACAGTATTGCGGGCAGTCAATGGCAGTGGTAGGATCTTTATTTGTGGCAATATTTTAGGGTAAGCGAGAACAACAATAACACTTTTAACGATAAAACTATAACACTTTTATATTAAATTTGCTGCCAAGAACGTTTGCTAGCCGTGTGTAAGTGTCAAGGTTGCCAGACACCCCGGCGTCTTGTACTCCCGGCAACCCTCAAGAAGCTGTGATACATTGTCAAGTTGCACTTGACACAGACGCAACCTGTGAGTATTATGCTCATTCATGGTCATCGTGTTACAAAAGATCCTGTAAGTTTTCATAGATATTTAATAAACGCATGTGTTATGTTATCTTGGTTTCATATTACTTTTTGCGTAATTTTTGTATAATTTTTCATATGTTTGTTTTGGTGGAAGGAGGGTCTAAAGTTTAATTGTGCAGATTTCTGTGTACCCCAGTATTGGGAATGGCGTGAAGTTATTTTTTTGTTTTAGTTTTATAATATTTTTGACAATGCAATACGAAAGAATTAAAATAATTGTACTAGAGTTTAAACCATTTTTTTAATTATAACTCAAGCAGTTAGCAGTTTTCGCAGGTTGAAAGACTTCCGCTTTCTTCCGGGTTCACGCTACGTCCATACAATTTTTTCGGAATGGATATATATTTCTTAAAACAACGGATTTAAATGGGATTTGACAAAATAATAATTACAATAGACTTAAAATGTTTATAAATAAATATCTTCACGCAATTCCCAATACAAGGGTAGACAGAGGTCGAGTCAAGACAATTAAGTCCCTTTGACCCACCTTTCACCGAAGATATTTTGGGACAATGTGACCTGTCATTGTCCCAAAAAATATCTTCGGTGGAAGGTGGGTCGAAGGGACTCAATTGTCTAGACTCGACCTCTGTCTACCCCTGTATTGGGAATTGCGTGAAGATATTTATTTATTTACTTTAAAAATGTGATTATAATAAATCGTTAAAATCGTAAGCTCGTAACTCGTCTCTCAAAAATTGCGGTTAATTTCCCTCCATATGTTTGTTTCACATCCATATGGTTGTTACACATTATTACACAGCAATTTTAGAGCATATAATTTCTGCTTAACTTTATGTTATTAAATTAAAAAAAGTAAATTAAATAATTCGAAATCCTAGTTCGATCCCCAGTAAGAAGTCTCGCAGTTTTCCAAAAACTTTAGTACAACAGGCTCATGGCCAGTCACCTTTAAACAAAAATCATATCCGACTTGAAACTAAGCTGAAGTATTTGTGTAAAGGACTAAGTTGTCGCATTGGCTTCCCTTGTTTTGAGAAATGCGTGATTATGCGTAAGCATCCGGGTTCGATTCAGTCGGCTCAATGTAGAAAAATCTTTTCTACATTTTCACGAATCTTAGTGTTTGTCGTACCTTCGTTGTTTCCGATTTCATAACACAAGTGCTTAAGGTACTTACCTCGGGATCAGTGCAATGTATGTTGTACCAGTGATGTTATCCATATTTATTTATTTACTTTAAAAAATGTGATTATAATAAATCGTTAAAATCGTAAGCTCGTAACTCGTCTCTCAAAAATTGCGGTTAATTTCCCTCCATATGTTTGTTTCACATCCATATGGTTGTTACACATTATTACACAGCAATTTTAGAGCATATAATTTCTGCTTAACTTTATGTTATTAAATTAAAAAAAGTAAATTAAATAATTCGAAATCCTAGTTCGATCCCCAGTAAGAAGTCTCGCAGTTTTCCAAAAACTTTAGTACAACAGGCTCATGGCCAGTCACCTTTAAACAAAAATCATATCCGACTTGAAACTAAGCTGAAGTATTTGTGTAAAGGACTAAGTTGTCGCATTGGCTTCCCTTGTTTTGAGAAATGCGTGATTATGCGTAAGCATCAGGTTCGATTCAGTCGGCTCAATGTAGAAAAATCTTTTCTACATTTTCACGGGT
>JAGSMR010000388.1:0-84892 GCA_029286605.1 Sericinus montela
TATATACAAGCAAATAAATAAATATGCCATTGCTGACACCCGGCTGAAGTGATCGTGCCCAACTCATGTCTAGGAAAAGAGTTAATATATTTCAACATTATAAAAATTTATTTCGCCTGTTTTATCTCCGCTAGAGATACTCTTGTGTCGATAGACGAATTTAAGTTCTTATTCCAATGAACAATGACACACATACTGTTGTCAAGGGTCCGACAAATCAAAATCAAACTTAGACTTCAATAAATGTTTATTGATCCACACTAACAACATTAATAAAATATGAAACAAAAGTAGTTTTTAATTGTATGTTGCGCCCAACATCAAACATGGTTGCAAACTGAATGCCCTGGCTAGTTTGTCAATACAACATCCCTTTAAGCCAATGTTAAAATAATATTTAATTATCCTTAATTTTCCTGATTCACTTATCTACTTTTATTTAAAGCTTTTAATATTTTACACTTTAGTATAGTACATTTAGCTTCGTAGAGCTATATTATTGCGAATCTAACGCAACCCCATTGAACTAGTAAACTTTAATTGACCGTTTAACCTTGAACACTGAACATCAAACATTCATCAAAAACAACGTCCCTTTTAAACTAATGTTAAGATAGTATTATTATATAAGAAATCTTATTACAAATACTATTTTTTATAAAATAGCCCAGTATATTAAAATTAAATATTAAAAACAATACTCTATAATATTCCTTAAAACTATGTAAACATTAATTAACGCAATAGCTATGAACACTGAAAATTAGTCAAACAACATTCTTTGTAGGCTTATGTTAAATACCATTGGACACATTGCCATAAATGGCCTTAGTCACATTTGATTGAATAATAACTATGAATTTGTAATTATGTCTTGCTACCTCTAAACACACTAATCCAAGAATACATACGTAGAAATATACATTGATGTTGGAAAACCACATACATTGCTCCGATGTCTCATGTAAGTAGTAAACTCACTTGTGTTGGCGTGAATAAGAAACAACGAATGGGCCACAACACCCAGTCCCGAGACACAGAAAAAAAGTAGATTTACTTTAAGATTTTCCTTAGTCTATATGCCCTAAGGAATAATATCATCATAGATGCCTAAGAATAATACTGATCCTAAGCAAATGTTAGGTTAGTTGCGAGGTGTCTGGTAGTGCGATCGCCAACTACCGCTGCCGCGGCGATTAAGGCACGGCGAGAGGCCTGCGTCCAGCAGTGGATCACTGCGTTGTTATGTGTGCGTTAGTATAAGTGTAATGTATAAGTCGAAAGTAACATAAGTTTTTGTCGGTGCAGCATCTAAGTAAGTGCTTTGCTGTGTAACAGCCTTCGACTAAATGCTGCCCCTGCGGCTCTTCTCGCGGTTTTGTAGTTAACGCGAAACCCTAATTATTGTTTCTAAAATAATGCTTAGCCTTAGTCATTACTCCAGAACATTAGCTCGCCAGTGAAAGTCCCGTCAAAATCGGTCCAGACGTTTGTGATGCCTGCCCGTTTGTTCCGGCTAGTCTCTCGAGACGCATAGACCGATTTCAACGGGATACACTGGCAGAAAGCTGATTTTTTGTGGCTTAACGTGGGCTAGTATGATTTTTTATTCTAGGAAACATATTCATATATTCCTCCAATACAGAGGTAGACAGAATTCTAGACGATTAAATCCTTCCGACCCGCCTTCACCGGAAGATTTTGGGACAACGTGACAGGTAGCGGCGAGTTTATCAGTCGTTTTTGCGCAGATTGTTAAAGAAATAAAACAGTTAAAACACGTCAGATTCCATTTATTATAAAATATAACACAATATAACAAATTATTACTAAATTTCTTAGTTCGGAGAGTATATAGTTTTAATCTGATTTTCAGCTCAATTTCAATATCGCATCGCATCGTTCGTGACCAGATCCAGGCCCCCAATTGACCTGGTGACGCCGAGACGGGGGTCCGCAGCGGCGCAGCAGCTCGATACCTGGCGAGGAACGTGCAAATATCTTAACGTTTTAAGTTTTTTGTTTTGTACTCTCTTTATTTATATATCAATTAGAATATTAATTATGTTGCTGTTAGGAACTAGATATCAGTTACGTTATAAAGTGCTCTGATATATCCCGTTACATCTTTACGAGTATATTATCTAAACGGTGTTAGGAACAGTCAAACAAAATGAGCTAATCTCGCAAGTGATACTGATATCACAGAACGTATGTACCCGATCAGTGATACTATTCATTTTGTTATAGTGCTACGTACGCGGTTAGTTTTAAGTATATACATAAAACCGCCTATGAAAGTCCATTTCAGGATTAATTCTACAGGCTTTTCGCGGTCATTCAGGCGGATTGGCGATCGCTTTGTCACCAGTTTGCTTATATCAATCTGGTGTTTTTCGAGATAGGTAGGTAGATAGCCATCCCTCTGTCGCCGAGACACTCACGGACAGAGAGGATCTGCATGCGCCACGTAAATCATCAACCCCTAGCTTCGAAGGCGGGTCGCCAGGCACCAAGCTACGGGGTCAGTTTGTGACCTGCTCCTCCACGCTGCAGCCGCGCCTGTCCCGAGTAGGCGTTGCCCCTCTGCCGGGCGGTAGCAGCCCGCCGCGTACCAGCCACCGGAACGCGGACAGCTGTCCATGTGCACCGACGTACATAGAGTATTTAGCCTTCACAAGCCAATCCAAGAAAGTCACGAAAGCCAATCTTTAATCTTAAAACCACTTGAAGTTGTTATAAGTTTAAATCCTACAAACTTCTAACTCTGTCCTCACTGTACATATTATATAGCTACTTTATTCCCTGTTTAATAATGTTAATGTTGAAAGATACACAAAAACGGCTAATAAGTATGAGAACGCGACATCTACACTGTGTGCTATATGTGTTGTAAAAATTTGCGGCTCAGTGTGTATGACGGTCATATTCAATACTAAAATACAAAAGTATGAAATATAAAAATCAAATATATTTAAACAGAAACAGATACATCAGAGATGGTAGACTAATCGATAAATGTTGTCATTCAATAAATGTGACCTTTCAACTAACAAAGTGTAATTAATGTGACATGTACTTCTTATCGTGATCATGGCCACTATAAATAGCTCCAATATAGAAGTCTACTGCTGAACACATACCTCCTAAGGATCGCCACATAGAAAGGTCCTAAAATATTTGCACCTGACTGACTTCCCATTGTTCTTGTGGTCGTCGCAGACCAGGGAGACAGTCCACACAGAGGTTGTATAATCATTGACTAAGAAATATATATTAATTAATAATACAAAATTAAATAAGTAAAGAATTCATTCATTAATTTAAAGAATCTATTAGTTAATCAATACTAAGAGAATTGTACTTTATAGAAATATGTACATCAACAAACCAAATTACATACTTATGTGTAAAATATTTTAAGAACTTCAATGGGAATTTTATATTCTTTTCTCCAATGTATGTATATATACAAGCAAATAAATAAAGATGCGTTAATATGACACCTCGGCTGAAGTGATCGCCCAACTCATGTCTAGGAAAAGAGTTAATATTATATTTCCAACATTATAAAAATTTATTTCGCCTGTTTTATCTCCGCTAGAGATAGACTCTTGGTGTCGATAGACGAATTTTAAATTCTATTCCAATGAATAAATACTGTTGCCATGGGTAAGACAAATCAAAATTCAAACTTAGACTATAATAAATGTTATTGATCCACACTAACAACATTAATTAAAATATGAAAACAAGTAGTTTTTTAATTACAGCGTTGCGTCTAACATCAAACATGGTTGCAGAATCGAATGCCCCTGGCTAGTCGTTGTCAATACAACATCCCTTTTAAGCCAATGTTAAAATAATATTTAATTATCCTAATTTTCCCGATCACTCTTTATCTACTTTTGCTTATTTGAAGCTTTTAATATTTTACACTTTAGCATAGTACATTTAGGGTTTGGTGAGCTATCGCAACCCCATTGAACCCAGTAAACTTTAATTGACCGTTTAATCCTGAACACTGAACACTCATCAAACATCTATCAAAACAACGTCCTTTGAAACTAATGTTAGTATTATTATATAAGAAATCTTATTACAAATACTATTTTTATAAATAGCCTCAGTATATTAAAATTAAATATTAAAAACAATGGATTTATAATTATCCCTTAAAACTATGTAAACATTGATTAACGTAATAGCTATGAACACTGAAACATGTCGCCAATATCTTTTGTAGGCTTATGTTAAATACCATTGGACACATTGCCATAAATGGCCTTAGTCACATTTGGATTGAATAATTAACTATGAATTTGTAATTATGTGTTAAGGCTCTAAACATTAATTAATCCAAGAATACATACGTAGAAACATACATTGATATGTTGAAAATCACACACATTGTCTGATGTCTCACATGCAAGCAGCAACCTACTCTGTGTTATGGAATAAGAAACAACGAATGGGCCACAATACTCCAGTCCCGAGACATGTAGAAAATAAGATTTACTTTAAGATTTTCCCTTAGTCTATATGCCCCAAGGAATAATATCATCATAGATGCCCCAAGGAATAATACCCGTCCTAAGTACAAATGTTAGGTTAGGGTTGCGAGGTGTCTGGTAGTGCGATCGCCAACTGGCTCGCCAAGCGTGGCGATTACGGCACGCGAGAGGCCTATGTCCAGCAGTGACCACGTAAGCCGTTGCGTGTGTTATATAAGTGTAATGTAGTCAGAAAGCAACATAAGCTTTTGTCGGTGCAGCATCTAAGTAAGTGTTTAGTTGTGTAACAGCCTTCGATCAAATGCTGCCCCCGGCTCTTCTCGCGGTTTTGTAGTTAACGCGAACCCTAATTATTGTTTCTAAAATAATGCTAGCCTTAGTCACACCTTAGAACATCAGCTACCGCCAGTGAAAGTCCCGTCAAATCGGTCCAGACGTTTCAGATGCCTGTCCGTTTGTTCCGGCTAGTCTCTGAGACAGCTAGACCGATTTCAACGGGATATACACTGGCAGAAAGCTGATTTTTGTGGCTTAACGGGCTAGTAGGCGATATTTTATTTTAGAAACATATTCATATATTCCTCCAATACAGAGGTTGACAGAATTTAGACGATTAAATCCTTCCGACCCGCCTTTCACCGAAGATTTTGGGACAACGTGACAGGTAGCGGCGAGCTTATCGTCGTTTTGCGTAGATTGTTAAAGAAATAAAACAGTTAAAACATGTCAGATTCCATTTATTATAAAAATATAACACAATATAACAAATTATTACTAAATTTTAAACGGAGAGGACATAGTTTTAATTCGATTTTCAGCTCAATTTCAATATCGCATCGCATCGTTCGTGACTAGATCCAGGGCTCCCAATTGGACCTGGTGACGCCGAGGACGTGGGGGTCCGTGCAGTGGCGCAGCAGCTCGGATACCTGGCGAGGAACGTGCAAATATCTTAACGTTTTAAAGTTTTTTTTTGTTTTTGTACTTTGTTTATATATCAATTAGAATATTAATTATGTCATGGTTAGGAACTAGATATCAGTTACGTTATAAAGTGCTCTGATATATCCGTTACATCTTTACGAGTATATTATCTTAACCGGTGTTAGGGCTAGCCAAACAAAATGAGCTAATCCTGCAAGTGATACTGATATCACAGAACGGGCTGTACCGATTTCAGTGATACTATTCATTTTGTTATAGTCATACGAACGCGGTTAGTTTGAGTATATACATGTTGCCTGCGAGTCCATTTAAGGATTGATTCTACAGGCTTCTCGCGGTCATTCAGGCGGATTAAGCGATCGCTTGTCACCAGTTTGCTTATATTAATCTGGTGTTTTCGAGATAGGTAGGGTAGGTAGGGACATCCCTCTGTCGCCTCTCGAGACACTCACGGACAGAGAGGATTCGTATGCACATGTAAATCATCAAGCCCTAGCTTCGAAGGCGGGGTCGCTAGCAACTAAGCTACGGGGTCAGTTTGTGACCTGCTCCTCCACGCTGCAGCTGCGCCCGTCCCGGGAGTAGGCGCTGCCCCCTCCCGCCGGGACGGCAGCAGCCCGCCGCGCACCAGCCACCGGAACTGCGACAGCTGTCCAAGTGCAATTCGACGTACATAGAGTATTTAGCCTTCACAAGCCAATCCAAGAAAGTCACGAAAGCCAATCTTTAATCTTAAAACCACTTGAAGTTGTTATAAGTTTAAATCCTACAAACTTCTAACTCTGTCCTCACTGTACATATTATAAGTAGCTACTTATCTCTGTTTTAATAATGTTAATGTTGAAAGATACACGAAAACGCATAATAAGTATGAGAACGCGATATCTATACTGGTGTGCATGAGATAAAGTTAGTAAAAATTAGTGTAATTTGCGTGTATGACAGGTCATATTCAATACTAAAATACTGAAAAGTATGAAACATCAAAATCTCAACATATTTAAACAGAAACATACATCTAGAGATGGTAGACCAATCGATAAATGTTGTCATTCAATAAATGACCTTTCAAGTAACAAAGTGTAATTGCAATATCTCATGTGACATGTACTTCTTATCGTGATCATGGTCATCATAACAGTCTAACAGAAGTCTACTGCTGAACATACGCCTCTCTAAGGATCGCCACATAGAAAGGTCCTGTGTCATTTGCACCCATCGACTTCCCGCAATGTTCTGCAGGTCGTCGCAGCATCTTGCAGGAGACAGTCAACCACAGACAGTTGTATAATCATTCACTAAGAATTATATATTACTTAATAATAATACAAAATTAAATAAGTAAAGAATTCATTAATTGATTTAAAGAATTCATTAGTTAATTTATAATATACTTAATATAATGTACTTTATAGAAATATGTATACATATCAACAAAAATCAAATTGCTATATACTCTTTCAAGGTGTGTAAATATTTTTAAGAACTTCAAAAGGGAATTTTGTATACTTTTCTCCAATGTATGTATATATACAAGCAAATAAATAAATACGTTAATATGACACCTCGGCTGAAGTGATCGTGCCCAACTAATGTCTAGGAAAAGAGTTAATATTATATTTCCAACATTATAAAAATTTATTTCGCCTGTTTTATCTCCGCTAGAGATAAACTCTGTGTCGATAGACAATTTAAATTCTTATTCAATGAATAAATACTGTTGTCAAGGGTAAGACAAATCAAAATCAAACTTAGACTTCAATAAATGTTTATTGATCCACACTAACAACATTAATTAAAATATGAAAACAAAAGTAGTTTTTTAATTGTATTAGAGTTGAAGACAATAATGGCTGCTGCTGCGAAGCGCTGCGTCCCCTGGAACGAAGAGATGACTTCCGACATGGGGAGGGGCCATGCGATCCGAGGGCCCCAGTTGGTTTGGAGGAAAATCTCCTCTCGGATCGCCTTGTGATAACCTTTAATGACGACTACGACCACGAGAAAGTCTCGTGCCAGTCGTGAAATTACGACGATGGCGAGGTTGTGTAAGCCGCAGAACGCGGCTTGTGTCTGTATGTGTGCGAAAGTACGTGAGGCGGGGCCTCATACGCATTGTTGACACGGGTGATTGCGTCATCATCGTCTATGATGACGCATTTCAACGCCTCAATTGAGGTGGAGTATCGCGCGCGGGTGTGTAATTCCCTAACGCTGCCACTAGCGGTTGTATGTAAGTTCGTCCTATCGAAGTAGTCGATGGAGAACTTTTAAATAACGCTGCCATTGTAGGCAGTTTGAGATCGCGATGCAGATCTACATTCCGCATATATGCGGGAGCGCCGGTTGCGCGGCGCATAAATCGATTTTGAATCACTTGGGTGAGTTCAAACGTACTTTGGGGACGTGCGCGAATACTATACTGGCGTATGACATGACGGGTCGTACGCAAGTTGTGTATAGGCGTATTTTGTATTTTAGCAGCATTTTGCTGCGGCTATTTGTAAGGTTAAAGAGGCGGCCGGATATGAAGGCCGCTCTATCTGACAATTTTAATATGTTTCTTGAAGTTCAGTCTACGGTCTAAGGTGACTCCAAGATATTTTACTTCCTGACACCCAGGGAATGGGTTTGTCGAAGAGGTTATTTTACTGAATCTGTTAGGGCGATTCGAGTTTTGTGATTCCTGCTGAACAAGACCGCGTTGCTCTTTTCAGGATTTATGTCGATCCTCCATTTCCTAAACCACTCGCTTAAGGCGGTGGCCGCGGCTTGGAGGCGAATGTAGATTCTCGATGCGTTATGATCCGCAGGTATAGAGTGGTATCGTCGGCGAATAAGGCCAATTCTACCTTTTCATTTGGGTCTTTTGGGATATCGCTCGTATAAAGCGTGTACAGTGTGGGCGAGAGGACCGAGCCTTGCGGAACGCCGGCTTTTAAGTCTCTGCTGGAGGACAGAGTGCCCTCGACTTTGTAGCGGAAGGTGCGATTCGACAAGTAGGCTTGTATGATGTGCACAAGCCTGTCTGACATACCGTAGTTGTATAGCTTGTATATCAAGCCATTGTGCCAGACTTTGTCGAACGCTGCGACATCGAAGAAGAGTGCTCCTACCTTATATTTGGGGCTATCATTTGAGCGCTCAGTATGTGCTCCGTGAGGCGGTGCACTTGCTGAACGCATGAGTGCTTAGCTCTAAAGCCAAACTGCTCATCAGGAATGACATTTAGTGACTGAGCGCTGTCCTTGAGGCGGATCAGAATTATGCGCTCGTAGATTTTCCCCAGTGCGCTGAGGAGACTAATGGGCCTATAGCTAGTGGCCTGTTTATTCGGTTTCCCGGGTTTATGGATCCCTATTACGTGGGCTTCTTTCAGGAGTCTGGAAAGGTGCAACTTGTGAGAAGGGCATTGAAGATTGCTACTAATAGTAATAGCAATGAATTTGGGAGAGTTTTAACTAACCTATTTGAGATGCCGTCGGCTCCTGGAGCCTTACGTACCCTAAGGTTTTTAATTATACCCTTAACCTCTTCCCGAAGGTGAGGTAGGCGGGAGAGGTTCACCCGTTAGTGGTGTGTCATTTTCCGCGATACGAAGTCGTCCACATTCTGAATGTGTGCAGGATCTGTGGGTTGAGTGCTTGAAAGAGCACTGACTTTCAAGCTGTCGGCTAAACATTCGGCTTTTCCTATCGTCAAAAAGCTATAGAACCGTCAGGACTGACCAGGGAGGCATAGATACGACAGAGTCGGACTTCATCGACCTCGCCAACTGCCAATGAGCAGTGTGCGAAAGCGTGATGTCCGACATTAGCTTGTCCCATCTTTGCCCCTCAACTCAGCCATGCGCTGTTTAACCTCCCTTTGGAGTTGGCGCATCCTAACGCGGTTTGCGTCAGTCCTATACCTGTCATCGCCTTGTGGCGGCATTTTTCTCTCTCAACAGCTGTATGAGCTCAGCAGGCAACTCAAAGCGGCGGTCGTTTGCCGCTTTGACCCGCCTGGAGGATACACTGACGGCGGTTTTTAGGTGAGAGGTGAGATGAACGACGGCGGCAAGTGCCGTATCTTTATTATCAATGACCTCCGGTATGTTTGCTAACTCCGGGGAATCCGTAGACTCGAGGTATTCCTCGAGTTTACGCCAGTCTGTCACGGTTTTTGGTCAAAGTGACCTCTGCGTGCGGCTGCCCTAGCTGCATTATGACCGGTCGGTGGTCTGAATTAAGTTCGTGATGAACTTCTATTTTCCTGAAGGTAGCAATATATTCTTTAAGAGAGCTATATCGAGAATGTCCGGATTCTGGTTCCTCTGCGCGGGTATTCTAGTTGGCTCGAGAGGACCTATAATGTCAAAGTTTAGGTTCATACTTAGAGTTAGGAGGGCGAGTCCATTATTATTTTCATTTGCGGCGTTCCAAGCAGAGTGCTTGCTGTTTAAGTCTCCCGCTATGCTGAGTCACTTAAATTTAGCAGTGCCTCGATGTCGCCCCTTAGAATTGTTTTCAAAGGCGGGAGATAAGCCGATATCACAGTGATGGGCTGATGGCCTGTAATTGCGATCTTACAACCGGAAGCTTCCATGTTGACAAGAGACGGAAGGTCAATTGGCACACAGTGTAGCGAAGACTTGAAATAGATCAACGTACTGCCGCCCGCAGGCGGGAATGATCGTTCTAACTAAGCGATAGTTAGCTATCTTCGGGTCGCGTATGCTAGACTTGAGTAGGGTCTCCTGTACTAACATTATGTCTAGTTGATGGACTGAGACAAATTCCCTAACTTCGTCCATCTGTTTTTTTAAGCCGTATGCGTTGAAGAAGCCGACAGCTAGTGATTTAGGTTTCGTTCTTTCGCTTATGTTTGTGTCGTTCATAATGGGCGAGACAAAAATAAATGAAGAATTATTGGCGGGAGGGGGACCTCGGGAAGTGAACGAGTCACTTTTTACTTACTAAGTTTTGGAGCTCTTCGTAGATGGAAGAGTGCTCCGTTATGGCCTTTAACCCAGGTCCATTGGGTCGTTAACCTCGCGCGTTTTACGGGCGAGGGCGAACTTCTGCCATATTGACCAGCACCTAAAATTGGAGGACCTGTTGAAGGTCAGCCATGTCCGATACAGTTGTTGGATCGGACTGAGCGGTGCTAAGCGCAGGCTTTGTGCTCTGCGGTTTAGGGACATGAGGACCGCGTCTTTCGACGCTGTAGTCTTTCTCGCCATTTGTGGGGTTTCACCCACGCATTTGCGGGAAATGATTCGTACCAGCTACTCTGTTAGTGGAGCCTTCTTTGACGCCCGGTTGCGTTTCCCATTCGGGGCCTTAGGGCATCCACGATAGTTCATGAGTGCCCTCAGTCACACAGGACGCAACTAGGTTTTACACCAGACTCCCTGGTGATGACGCACTCAGGGTGATGTGATCACCTAAGCATTTCACGCACCGTGGGTGCGCGAAGCAATGCCGAGCTGAGTGCCCGCCAGATCTGGCATCTATGGCACTGGCCGATCGTTTTCCGCTTGTGCGGAGCCTCGACAGTGATGCCCTCGAGGTCAAGGACCGTCTTAATTTTAAAATTTTGCTACCCTCGGGAGTAGCCTCAAGGTGAACCATGACCATGTCGTGGTTCACCTTGGTCCTCAGGTTGAACATCCTAAGACGTTCAATACCGGAAGACCGGCAGACAGAAGGTCCTTTTGAACTTTCTCCGGCTGTATTCCCCGAGGAATACCTTTAATTACAACCCGGAGGATGCGGTCCTCCTCCAGCGCGTAGGTATGAAAACCTACTTTATTAATTTGGAGCCACTTGGTAAGGGCTCTGTGGGCCGTCGGTGTGTCCACTGACACAACGATTGAGTCCTTCATGGGCTTTGCCTTAGAGAAGTGGATGTGCTTCTCCCTAAGCGCATCCGATATGGACGACCACTTTGCGCCTTCCTTGATAACTATCGGGGGAGGCTTTTTAGGATTTTTAGAGGTGTCGCTGCCGTGTCCATGGGGACTGCGGCGGAGGTGGTTTCTGGTGCAGTAGGCGCGGCTTTAGTAGAGGAGGCGCTCGCGGGCGCCTTCTGGGACTGCCCTTCTTCTTTCGGGCCGGGGCTGCCGCGACCACCTTGCTAGGTGGGCGGGCGCCTTCCAGTCGAAGAGTCCCTACTTTTCGGGGCGCGCTTTCGTTTGCCCTTTCGACGGTGAAGCCATCGTCTGAGCTTTCGCGTTCGACCTCGGTCAACGCTCCTATCGACATGGAAGAGTCAGAGGACTCAGCCATGTCTGAACTACACCTCCTCGAGAGGGAGGATGCGCGAAGACGCACGGGATGAGGCGCGCGAGTTGCACGGTTTTAGAACAGCTCGTGCCGCTGTTTGGTTCGCCAAAAATTGGCGAGAACGGGCGGAGTACGGCGGGGCCTGAGGGCCCGCAGTAGCCGCCTGGGGCGCAGGTGCCGGAATGGCAGTACATTGCGGGGCGCTTACGCCCGTGATAAGGTTTAATCCGCGGGGGTTGAGTCCCGCCGGTGGTTTAAACTGGTGGCAGCAGAAGCCGCCTTCGAGGGCCGACCGTGTATAACTGTGCCTGGATCCACGGTCGGGTAGTGCTCCGCCAGGAAACGGAGGATGCCTCCCGGGCTAACCAATTTGGTCCATATTGGACCAAGCCTTACCCTATGCTTACGTCTCTCGGCCGCAGGCCGGAGGTGTGTGCACAGTGTGGTGTGAACTTACTCCAACTGCTCCGCTTTCTGCTGCTGCACTGCACTGTCGACACAACACAACACAACCCAAAGCACAACTATCGAGAGACGGGGGACCCGCTAGTTGCGGGGCCCGATCACGACGCGAAACGATCACTTCCCGGAACTCTGACGATCAATCAGGAATCCCAGGTAGACGATCGTAACAAAGAACAATAGCAGGGCCGTAAAGGCCCGGTCGCAAATGTCAATTTCTTAACATTTAATCCCGGCAAAGTGATTAGCCGCTCAAGCAGGTAGCTGAGCCACACGTGCACGGGACGAGAGCGCGATCGAGACTATGATCAAAGTGTAGAATGTGTAGAAGTGAATGTTTAATTATCCTTAATTTTCCTGATTCACTTTATCTACTTTTGCTTTTATTTGAAGCTTTTAATATTTTACACTTTAGTATAGTACATTTAGGCTTCGTAGAGCTATATTATTGCGAATCTAACGCAACCCCATTGAACTTAGTAAACTTTAATTGACCGTTTAACTTGAACACTGAACATCATCAAACATCTATCAAAACAACGTCCCTTTTAAAACTAATGTTAAGATAGTATTATTATACAAGAAATCTTATTACAAATACTATTTTTATAAATAGCCTCAGTATATTAAAATTAAATATTAAAACAATGGATTTATAATTATCCCTTAAAACTATGTAAACATTAATTAACGCAATAGCTATGAACACAGAAACATTAGTCAAAATAATATCTCTTTGTAGGCTTATGTTAAAATACCATTGGACACATTGCCATAAATGGCCTTAGTCACATTTGGATTGAATAATTAACTATGAATTTGTAATTATGTCTTAAGGCTCTCTAAACATTAATTAATCCAAGAATACATACGTAGAAACATACATTGATATGTTGAAAATCACATACATTGCTCCGATGTCTCATGCGTAAGTAGCAAACTCACTTGTGTTATGGAATAAGAAACAACGAATGGGCCACAAATACCCAGTCCCGAGACATGTAGAAAAAGTAGATTTACTCTTTAAGATTTTCCCCTTAGTCTATATGCCCCAAGGAATAATATCATCATAGATGCCCCAAGGAATAATACCCGTCCTAAGTACAAATGTTAGGTTAGGTTGCGAGGTGTCTGGTAGTGCGATCGCCAATCTGCCTGCCAAGCGTGGCGATTACGGCACGCGAGAGGCCTATGTCCAGCAGTGGACTACTGCAAGCTGTTATGTGTGTGCGTTATATAAGTGTAATGTATAAGTCGAAAGTAACATAAGCTTTTGTCGGTGCAGCATCTAAGTAAGTAAGCTTAGTTGTGTAACAGCCTTCGACTAAATGCTGCCCCCTGCGGCTCTTCTCGCGGTTTTGTAGTTAACGCGAAACCCTAATTATTGTTTCTAAAATAATGCTAGCCTTAGTCACACCTTAGAACATCAGCTACCGCCAGTGAAAGTCCCGTCAAAATCGGTCCAGACGTTTCAGATGCCTGTCCGTTTGTTCCGGCTAGTCTCTGAGACGGCTAGACCGATTTCAACGGGATATACACTGGCAGAAAGCTGATTTTTTGTGGCTTAACGTGGGCTAGTAGGCGATATTTTATTTTAGAAACATATTCACATATATTCCTCCAATACAGAGGTAGACAGAATTCTAGACGATTAAATCCTTCCGACCCGCCTTTCACCGAAGATTTTGGGACAACGTGACAGGTAGCGGCGAGCTTATCGTCGTTTTTGCGTAGATTGTTAAAGAAATAAAACAGTTAAAACATGTCAGTTTCCATTTATTATAAAAATATAACACAATATAACAAATTATTACTAAATTTCTTAGTTCGGAGAGGACATAGTTTTAATTCGATTTTCAGCTCAATTTCAATATCGCATCGCATCGTTCGTGACTAGATCCAGGGCTCCCAATTGGACCTGGTGACGCCGAGGACGTGGGGGTCCGTGCAGTGGCGCAGCAGCTCGGATACCTGGCGAGGAACGTGCAAATATCTTAACGTTTTAAAGTTTTTTTTTGTTTTTGTACTTTGTTTATATATCAATTAGAATATTAATTATGTCATGGTTAGGAACTAGATATCAGTTACGTTATAAAGTGCTCTGATATATCCCGTTACATCTTTACGAGTATATTATCTTAACCGGTGTTAGGAGCTAGCCCAAACAAAATGAGCTAATCCTGCAAGTGATACTGATATCACAGAACGGGCTGTACCGATTTCAGTGATACTATTCATTTTGTTATAGTGCTACGAACGCGGTTAGTTTGAGTATATACATAAAAACAGCCTATGAAAGTCCATTTCAGGATTGATTCTACAGGCTTCTCGCGGTCATTCAGGCGGATTGGCGATCGCTTTGTCACCAGTTTGCTTATATTAATCTGGTGTTTTCGAGATAGGTAGGGTAGGTAGGGCCATCCTCTGTCGCCTCTCGAGACACTCACGGACAGAGAGGATTCGTATGCACATGTAAATCATCAAGCCCTAGCTTCGAAGGCGGGGTCGCTAGCAACTAAGCTACGGGGTCAGTTTGTGACCTGCTCCTCCACGCTGCAGCTGCGCCGTCCCGGGAGTAGGCGCTGCCCCTCCCGCCGGGACGGCAGCAGCCCGCCGCGCACCAGCCACCGGAACTGCGACAGCTGTCCAAGTGCACCGACGTACATAGAGTATTTAGCCTTCACAAGCCAATCCAAGAAAGTCACGAAAGCCAATCTTTAATCTTAAAACCACTTGAAGTTGTTATAAGTTTAAATCCTACAAACTTCTAACTCTGTCCTCACTGTACATATTATAAGTAGCTACTTATCTCTGTTTTAATAATGTTAATGTTGAAAGATACACGAAAACGCATAATAAGTATGAGAACGCGATATCTACACTGGTGTGCATGAGATAAAGTTAGTAAAAATTAGTGTAATTTGCGTGTATGATAGGTCATATTCAATACTAAAAAGTATGAAACATCAAAATCTCAATATATTTAAACAGAAACATACATCTAGAGATGGTAGACCAATCGATAAATGTTGTCATTCAATAAATGACCTTTCAACTAACAAAGTGTAATTGCAATATCTCATGTGACATGTACTTCTTATCGTGATCATGGTCATCATAACAGTCTAACAGAAGTCTACTGCTGAACATACGCCTCTCCTAAGGATCGCCACATAGAAAGGTCCTGTGTCATTTGCACCCATCGACTTCCCGCAATGTTCTGCAGGTCGTCGCAGCATCTTGCGGGAGACAGTCTAATACAGACAGTTGTATAATCATTCACTAAGAAATATATATTAATTAATAATAATACAAAATTAAATAAGTAAAGAATTCATTAATTAATTTAAAGAATTCATTAGTTAATTTATAATATACTTAATATAATGTACTTTATAGAAATATGTATACATATCAACAAAAATCAAATTGCTATATACTCTTTCAAGGTGTGTAAATATTTTTAAGAACTTCAAATGGGAATTTTATATTCTTTTCTCCAATGTATGTATATATACAAGCAAATAAATAAATACGTTAATATGACACCTCGGCTGAAGTGATCGTGCCCAACTAATGTCTAGGAAAAGAGTTAATATTATATTTCCAACATTATAAAATTTATTTCGCCTGTTTTATCTCCGCTAGAGATAGACTCTGTGTCGATAGACGAATTTAAATTCTTATTCAATGAATAAATACTGTTGTCAAGGGTAAGACAAATCAAAATCAAACTTAGACTTCAATAAATGTTTATTGATCCACACTAACAACATTAATTAAAATATGAAAACAAAAGTAGTTTTTAATTGTATGTTGCGTCTAACATCAAACATGGTTGCAGAATCGAATGCCCCCTGGCTAGTTTGTCAATACAACATCCCTTTTAAGCCAATGTTAAAATAATATTTAATTATCCTTAATTTTCCTGATTCACTTTATCTACTTTTGCTTTTATTTGAAGCTTTTAATATTTTACACTTTAGTATAGTACATTTAGGCTTCGTAGAGCTATATTATTGCGAATCTAACGCAACCCCATTGAACTTAGTAAACTTTAATTGACCGTTTAACTTGAACACTGAACATCATCAAACATCTATCAAAACAACGTCCCTTTTAAAACCAATGTTAAGATAGTATTATTATATAAGAAATCTTATTACAAATACTATTTTTATAAATAGCCTCAGTATATTAAAATTAAATAAGTAAAGAATTCATTAATTAATTTAAAGAATTCATTAGTTAATTTATAATATACTTAATATAATGTACTTTATAGAAATATGTATACATATCAACAAAAATCAAATTGCTATATACTCTTTCAAGGTGTGTAAATATTTTTAAGAACTTCAAATGGGAATTTTATATTCTTTTCTCCAATGTATGTATATATACAAGCAAATAAATAAATACGTTAATATGACACCTCGGCTGAAGTGATCGTGCCCAACTAATGTCTAGGAAAAGAGTTAATATTATATTTCCAACATTATAAAAATTTATTTCGCCTGTTTTATCTCCGCTAGAGATAGACTCTGTGTCGATAGACGAAACATCTATCAAAACAACGTCCCTTTTAAAACCAATGTTAAGATAGTATTATTATATAAGAAATCTTATTACAAATACTATTTTTATAAATAGCCTCAGTATATTAAAATTAAATATTAAAAACAATGGATTTATGACTATCCCTTAAAACTATGTAAACATTAATTAACGCAATAGCTATGAACACTGAAACATTAGTCAAAACAATATCTCTTTGTAGGCTTATGTTAAAATACCATTGGACACATTGCCATAAATGGCCTTAGTCACATTTGGATTGAATAATTAACTATGAATTTGTAATTATGTCTTAAGGCTCTCTAAACATTAATTAATCCAAGAATACATACGTAGAAACATACATTGATATGTTGAAAATCACATACATTGCTCCGATGTCTCATGCGTAAGTAGCAAACTCACTTGTGTTATGGAATAAGAAACAACGAATGGGCCACAAATACCCAGTCCCGAGACATGTAGAAAAAGTAGATTTACTCTTTAAGATTTTCCCCTTAGTCTATATGCCCCAAGGAATAATACCCGTCCTAAGTACAAATGTTAGGTTAGGTTGCGAGGTGTCTGGTAGTGCGATCGCCAATCTGCCTGCCAAGCGTGGCGATTACGGCACGCGAGAGGCCTATGTCCAGCAGTGGACTACTGCAAGCTGTTATGTGTGTGCGTTATATAAGTGTAATGTATAAGTCGAAAGTAACATAAGCTTTTGTCGGTGCAGCATCTAAGTAAGTAAGCTTAGTTGTGTAACAGCCTTCGACTAAATGCTGCCCCCTGCGGCTCTTCTCGCGGTTTTGTAGTTAACGCGAAACCCTAATTATTGTTTCTAAAATAATGCTAGCCTTAGTCACATTTGGATTGAATAATTAACTATGAATTTGTAATTATATCTTAAGGCTCTCTAAACATTAATTAACGCAATAGCTATGAACACTGAAAAATTAGTCAAAACAATATCTCTTTGTAGGCTTATGTTAAAATACCATTGGACACATTGCCATAAATGGCCTTAGTCACATTTGGATTGAATAATTAACTATGAATTTGTAATTATATCTTAAGGCTCTCTAAACATTAATTAACGCAATAGCTATGAACACTGAAAAATTAGTCAAAACAATATCTCTTTGTAGGCTTATGTTAAAATACCATTGGACACATTGCCATAAATGGCCTTAGTCACATTTGGATTGAATAATTAACTATGAATTTGTAATTATATCTTAAGGCTCTCTAAACATTAATTAACGCAATAGCTATGAACACTGAAACATTAGTCAAAACAATATCTCTTTGTAGGCTTATGTTAAAATACCATTGGACACATTGCCATAAATGGCCTTAGTCACATTTGGATTGAATAATTAACTATGAATTTGTAATTATATCTTAAGGCTCTCTAAACATTAATTAATCCAAGAATACATACGTAGAAACATACATCTAGAGATGGTAGACCAATCGATAAATGTTGTCATTCAATAAATGACCTTTCAACTAACAAAGTGTAATTGCAATATCTCATGTGACATGTACTTCTTATCGTGATCATGGTCATCATAACAGTCTAACAGAAGTCTACTGCTGAACATACGCCTCCTAAGGATCGCCACATAGAAAGGTCCTGTGTCATTTGCACCCATCGACTTCCCGCAATGTTCTGCAGGTCGTCGCAGCATCTTGCGGGAGACAGTCTAATACAGACAGTTGTATAATCATTCACTAAGAAATATATATTAATTAATAATAATACAAAATTAAATAAGTAAAGAATTCATTAGTTAATTTATAATATACTTAATATAATGTACTTTATAGAAATATGTATACATATCAACAAAAATCAAATTGCTATATACTCTTTCAAGGTGTGTAAATATTTTTAAGAACTTCAAATGGGAATTTTATATTCTTTTCTCCAATGTATGTATATATACAAGCAAATAAATAAATACGTTAATATGACACCTCGGCTGAAGTGATCGTGCCCAACTAATGTCTAGGAAAAGAGTTAATATTATATTTCCAACATTATAAAATTTATTTCGCCTGTTTTATCTCCGCTAGAGATAGACTCTGTGTCGATAGACGAATTTAAATTCTTATTCAATGAATAAATACTGTTGTCAAGGGTAAGACAAATCAAAATCAAACTTAGACTTCAATAAATGTTTATTGATCCACACTAACAACATTAATTAAAATATGAAAACAAAAGTAGTTTTTAATTGTATGTTGCGTCTAACATCAAACATGGTTGCAGAATCGAATGCCCCTGGCTAGTTTGTCAATACAACATCCCTTTTAAGCCAATGTTAAAATAATATTTAATTATCCTTAATTTTCCTGATTCACTTTATCTACTTTTGCTTTTATTTGAAGCTTTTAATATTTTACACTTTAGTATAGTACATTTAGGCTTCGTAGAGCTATATTATTGCGAATCTAACGCAACCCCATTGAACTTAGTAAACTTTAATTGACCGTTTAACTTGAACACTGAACATCATCAAACATCTATCAAAACAACGTCCTTTTAAAACCAATGTTAAGATAGTATTATTATATAAGAAATCTTATTACAAATACTATTTTATAAATAGCCTCAGTATATTAAAATTAAATATTAAAAACAATGGATTTATAATTATCCCTTAAAACTATGTAAACATTAATTAACGCAATAGCTATGAACACTGAACATCATCAAACATCTATCAAAACAACGTCCTTTTAAAACCAATGTTAAGATAGTATTATTATATAAGAAATCTTATTACAAATACTATTTTATAAATAGCCTCAGTATATTAAAATTAAATATTAAAAACAATGGATTTATAATTATCCCTTAAAACTATGTAAACATTAATTAACGCAATAGCTATGAACACTGAACATCATCAAACATCTATCAAAACAACGTCCTTTTAAAACCAATGTTAAGATAGTATTATTATATAAGAAATCTTATTACAAATACTATTTTATAAATAGCCTCAGTATATTAAAATTAAATATTAAAAACAATGGATTTATAATTATCCCTTAAAACTATGTAAACATTAATTAACGCAATAGCTATGAACACTGAAAAATTAGTCAAAACAATATCTCTTTGTAGGCTTATGTTAAAATAATATTTAATTATCCTTAATTTTCCTGATTCACTTTATCTACTTTTGCTTTTATTTGAAGCTTTTAATATTTTACACTTTAGTATAGTACATTTAGGCTTCGTAGAGCTATATTATTGCGAATCTAACGCAACCCCATTGAACTTAGTAAACTTTAATTGACCGTTTAACTTGAACACTGAACATCATCAAACATCTATCAAAACAACGTCCTTTTAAAACCAATGTTAAGATAGTATTATTATATAAGAAATCTTATTACAAATACTATTTTATAAATAGCCTCAGTATATTAAAATTAAATATTAAAAACAATGGATTTATAATTATCCCTTAAAACTATGTAAACATTAATTAACGCAATAGCTATGAACACTGAACATCATCAAACATCTATCAAAACAACGTCCTTTTAAAACCAATGTTAAGATAGTATTATTATATAAGAAATCTTATTACAAATACTATTTTATAAATAGCCTCAGTATATTAAAATTAAATATTAAAAACAATGGATTTATAATTATCCCTTAAAACTATGTAAACATTAATTAACGCAATAGCTATGAACACTGAACATCATCAAACATCTATCAAAACAACTAGTTCGGAGAGGACATAGTTTTAATTCGATTTTCAGCTCAATTTCAATATCGCATCGCATCGTTCGTGACTAGATCCAGGGCTCCCAATTGGACCTGGTGACGCCGAGGACGTGGGGGTCCGTGCAGTGGCGCAGCAGCTCGGATACCTGGCGAGGAACGTGCAAATATCTTAACGTTTTAAAGTTTTTTTTTGTTTTTGTACTTTGTTTATATATCAATTAGAATATTAATTATGTCATGGTTAGGAACTAGATATCAGTTACGTTATAAAGTGCTCTGATATATCCCGTTACATCTTTACGAGTATATTATCTTAACCGGTGTTAGGAGCTAGCCCAAACAAAATGAGCTAATCCTGCAAGTGATACTGATATCACAGAACGGGCTGTACCGATTTCAGTGATACTATTCATTTTGTTATAGTGCTACGAACGCGGTTAGTTTGAGTATATACATAAAAACAGCCTATGAAAGTCCATTTCAGGATTGATTCTACAGGCTTCTCGCGGTCATTCAGGCGGATTGGCGATCGCTTTGTCACCAGTTTGCTTATATTAATCTGGTGTTTTTCGAGATAGGTAGGGTAGGTAGGGCCATCCCTCTGTCGCCTCTCGAGACACTCACGGACAGAGAGGATTCGTATGCACATGTAAATCATCAAGCCCTAGCTTCGAAGGCGGGGTCGCTAGCAACTAAGCTACGGGGTCAGTTTGTGACCTGCTCCTCCACGCTGCAGCTGCGCCCGTCCCGGGAGTAGGCGCTGCCCCCCTCCCGCCGGGACGGCAGCAGCCCGCCGCGCACCAGCCACCGGAACTGCGACAGCTGTCCAAGTGCACCGACGTACATAGAGTATTTAGCCTTCACAAGCCAATCCAAGAAAGTCACGAAAGCCAATCTTTAATCTTAAAACCACTTGAAGTTGTTATAAGTTTAAATCCTACAAACTTCTAACTCTGTCCTCACTGTACATATTATAAGTAGCTACTTATCTCTGTTTTAATAATGTTAATGTTGAAAGATACACGAAAACGCATAATAAGTATGAGAACGCGATATCTACACTGGTGTGCATGAGATAAAGTTAGTAAAAATTAGTGTAATTTGCGTGTATGACAGGTCATATTCAATACTAAAATACTAAAAAGTATGAAACATCAAAATCTCAATATATTTAAACAGAAACATACATCTAGAGATGGTAGACCAATCGATAAATGTTGTCATTCAATAAATGACCTTTCAACTAACAAAGTGTAATTGCAATATCTCATGTGACATGTACTTCTTATCGTGATCATGGTCATCATAACAGTCTAACAGAAGTCTACTGCTGAACATACGCCTCCTAAGGATCGCCACATAGAAAGGTCCTGTGTCATTTGCACCCATCGACTTCCCGCAATGTTCTGCAGGTCGTCGCAGCATCTTGCGGGAGACAGTCTAATACAGACAGTTGTATAATCATTCACTAAGAAATATATATTAATTAATAATAATACAAAATTAAATAAGTAAAGAATTCATTAATTAATTTAAAGAATTCATTAGTTAATTTATAATATACTTAATATAATGTACTTTATAGAAATATGTATACATATCAACAAAAATCAAATTGCTATATACTCTTTCAAGGTGTGTAAATATTTTTAAGAACTTCAAATGGGAATTTTATATTCTTTTCTCCAATGTATGTATATATACAAGCAAATAAATAAATACGTTAATATGACACCTCGGCTGAAGTGATCGTGCCCAACTAATGTCTAGGAAAAGAGTTAATATTATATTTCCAACATTATAAAAATTTATTTCGCCTGTTTTATCTCCGCTAGAGATAGACTCTGTGTCGATAGACGAATTTAAATTCTTATTCCAATGAATAAATACTGTTGTCAAGGGTAAGACAAATCAAAATCAAACTTAGACTTCAATAAATGTTTATTGATCCACACTAACAACATTAATTAAAATATGAAAACAAAAGTAGTTTTTAATTGTATGTTGCGTCTAACATCAAACATGGTTGCAGAATCGAATGCCCCCTGGCTAGTTTGTCAATACAACATCCCTTTTAAGCCAATGTTAAAATAATATTTAATTATCCTTAATTTTCCTGATTCACTTTATCTACTTTTGCTTTTATTTGAAGCTTTTAATATTTTACACTTTAGTATAGTACATTTAGGCTTCGTAGAGCTATATTATTGCGAATCTAACGCAACCCCATTGAACTTAGTAAACTTTAATTGACCGTTTAACTTGAACACTGAACATCATCAAACATCTATCAAAACAACGTCCCTTTTAAAACCAATGTTAAGATAGTATTATTATATAAGAAATCTTATTACAAATACTATTTTTATAAATAGCCTCAGTATATTAAAATTAAATATTAAAAACAATGGATTTATAATTATCCCTTAAAACTATGTAAACATTAATTAACGCAATAGCTATGAACACTGAAAAATTAGTCAAAACAATATCTCTTTGTAGGCTTATGTTAAAATACCATTGGACACATTGCCATAAATGGCCTTAGTCACATTTGGATTGAATAATTAACTATGAATTTGTAATTATATCTTAAGGCTCTCTAAACATTAATTAATCCAAGAATACATACGTAGAAACATACATTGATATGTTGAAAATCACATACATTGCTCCGATGTCTCATGCGTAAGTAGCAAACTCACTTGTGTTATGGAATAAGAAACAACGAATGGGCCACAAATACCCAGTCCCGAGACATGTAGAAAAAGTAGATTTACTCTTTAAGATTTTCCCCTTAGTCTATATGCCCCAAGGAATAATACCCGTCCTAAGTACAAATGTTAGGTTAGGTTGCGAGGTGTCTGGTAGTGCGATCGCCAATCTGCCTGCCAAGCGTGGCGATTACGGCACGCGAGAGGCCTATGTCCAGCAGTGGACTACTGCAAGCTGTTATGTGTGTGCGTTATATAAGTGTAATGTATAAGTCGAAAGTAACATAAGCTTTTGTCGGTGCAGCATCTAAGTAAGTAAGCTTAGTTGTGTAACAGCCTTCGACTAAATGCTGCCCCCTGCGGCTCTTCTCGCGGTTTTGTAGTTAACGCGAAACCCTAATTATTGTTTCTAAAATAATGCTAGCCTTAGTCACACCTTAGAACATCAGCTACCGCCAGTGAAAGTCCCGTCAAAATCGATGTCAAAATGAAAAATATGATGTTCTTCCGAAGTCCGTACAATTATGAACGTTTTGTTTACTTTTAATTAAGGATACATTTACCTAAAATATTTAATACTTAAGTTTTTTGTTTATTGCTTCGATGTAATCCTTGGTGGTGAACCTAAATAATTAAATAAATATGAATGTATATCATAACATTCTGCAAAGCTTGGTCTCTAGGTTAAAAGGCTATAAATGAATATTTAATTTTTTCATCTGAATGCGTTATTTACGCGTTATTTATTAACTAAGAATTATTTAAGTTTTATCGAATCGTTTATTTCATCATTAATCATGGTAAAGGTTGTTGTTGGGTAAATAAGTCACGATAGCCGAGTTGTTGGGTGCACGGAATTTCGAGTCGAGAAACCTGAGTTCGATCCCCAGGTGGCAGTACCAATGAGTTTTTCATAAACTTATGTACAAATTTCATCGTTGGCTTGGACATAAAGACGGCAACGGGCTAACCACCTGTCACGTTGTCCCGAAAATATCTTCGGGGAAGGTGGGTCCAAGGGACTTAAATTTCTATACTAGACCTCTGTCTTCCCCTGTATAGGGAATTGCTTGAAGATACTTTTTATATATTTTGTAAAGTTTGTTGTTAAAGCTCCAAGAAAATAAATAAAACTACGATAAGCATCATTAATAGTTTTGTAGCTCAATTAATAACGTCTTTATTTACAAAGAATGTCAACCTTGTTTGACTCGATCGCATTTCACTTCATATCGGAGACTTCATTTGTTTTTCTGAGACTCTTACTTTCTCAATTTCTCTTTACCATTCCGGTTTTACTTCTTTCTTTCGACATATTTCCACTTCTCATAGCTAACAGACAGAAATTGGTTTAATGATAATGTCCGCTTTTTATTCTTATATATCTTAAAAGGTATAATAAAGTTAAATAAATACAATAAACAAATACTTACATGAATTCAGAAAACAATCCCTTAATCGGCAGAGGTGAAATAATACCAACGCGCAATATACCTTTCTTCCCTTTGCAAAGCTCCACCTTTTACCTTGCCCTTGCCCAGAGGAGAAAAATTCATAGATTGAACACGTGATAAAATGTATTTGTAAATATTCACACCATAAATTTAAATGGCCACATAATTGACCATACAGTAAATGTTTTTTAGAATCTGTCTGTAGATAATCTAAAATAAGTATAACTAGTACTAGTAATAGCTGAATTAATCAGTTACCATCTTGAACACTGAATTCACCTTCATATAAAAGAAAAGAATAAAATATAAAAGTTTGCAAATACTAAAATAGAGTGGTCCCAAATGAGTAATTTGACCTAAGATTTTTATTCTTAACAACTAGGAAGTTTCCATAAAAAATAATTAATAATTTTACACATTCTTTTCCTTAACAAAACAAATTCATAATGTTTAATGTTTTCTTATAGGTTGTAAATTGAATTTCCTCTACAGTCAAATACCTGCTTCTTGTATGTTTTTATACTCATAGGAAATCAGGCGTCGAGTAATGATCAGATCTCAATTGGATTTATTATATCTTTGCGTACACGCTCCCCGGTGAATTTAGACATTTAGATATGAAACATTTAGATATGAAATTTCAGATAAAGGTAATTCGTAAATTCAATTGGTGCGGTGACTAAACAGACGCGATGTAAGTAAATAATGTCGTTTTCTTTGCATATCGCGCAGTTTTTCATTTTAGCAATTATTCGTCCCTACGTCTTTATAATGTAATATTATATTCGTACTGTCCAAGGAAAAATATAGTTATTGCAGACAAGCACATTATTGTGAAAGCACTACTTATAGTATTTCAAAGCTGTGGACCGACACGCTCAGTTAATTCATTACGAATAGTTCATTTAAAATACATCTCTTAGTGGTAGAGTGTTAGATCTTACAGCGGTACAGCCATGCCAGCTTTTGTTGTTGCATGAATGGGCCGGCTTGACCGGGAAGTACCACGACCTCACAGAATACCGGCGTGAAGTAGAAGTCTAACAAACTTCTGCGTTTCGTCTGGTGAGTGCAGGTAACCGGTGGCCCACACACCTCCCTCCCCAATTCTGGGGGAAGGGGCACTCTAAGGGAGGCAACGCATCTGCTAAGCCTCTGGTATTGCGGGTGTTCATGGGCGGCGGTAATCACTTACCATCGCGTGAGCCACCTGCTCGTTTGCCTCCCTTTTCTATAAAAAAAAGATCTTTTCACCCTTACATTCGCCATCGTCGTCATCATCATAACGGCTTTTAAAAGTATAGTGCAACATGAACCTCCTCCGAAATTTAGTCTGGTATATTTCGAAATGGTTTCTCGGTGTCATATAGGACACATAGGATTAGGATTGGGTGATTGGAATATAATTCAAGAGACCCAAGTTCGGTATAGGATTGTCTAGGTAGCAGGTTCGTACCAAAGGGTTTTACAGTAACTTACGTAACGTTCATATCGTTGGCTTAGACCTAAAAAGACGGCGACAGGCTCTCCACCTGTCACGTTTTCCCAAAAAAATATCTTCGTTGAAAGGTGGGTCAAAATGAGTTAGTTATTGAGGCCTCTATCTACCCCTGTATTGGAAATAGCTTAAAGATATTTTTGATTAATGCTGCCAGTGTCTGTTGGCAACCATTGCCATTTTATAGGCTTTTCCTTAGTGGCATCTTACGATACCCATTTAATGTTCAATTAATTTACTAATTATTGGTAAATAATGGAAAACACGAGGTTCTGTAAATGATAACAGCCCCATCTGTTACATAGTAAAGCACTTAGTGCGGCCGCAGATTGGGCATAGCCGCCTCAAAGCACCAATTACAACGGTGAGGCCGTACTTAGGTGGAGAGCCCTTAATTTGTACTTATCATTTACAAAAGTATTACTAATTAAGTGTACATTAAGGTATATATTTGAAAATTTGTCTAGATTACATTTTTTCATAAAGCATTTTTAATTCCTTCTATCTACAGTCATTTTCTAATGCCAGGGTAGCTAGAGATTCAGGCTATGTAGCCTTTACGATCGTTATTTCACCGGAGCACATTTGGAACAGCTTGACAACTGATGAACCTGTCATCTCCATCTTGTAAATTAGCTAATATTACAATATTAATAATTATACAATAATACATATATAAATATTTATACAAATATATGTATTTACATGACTCAGTACAAGCTTTCATATTCTTAACACAAATGATTGCTCTAACGATTACATTCGTACCCTGCTCTACGCTTCGAAGGCACGGTCACTACTCTCTCATTTTCTAAAATTTCTTTTAATAACTTGAAGTAAGCACCAATGCTTGTAACTGTTAACGGTTTACGAACGAATGTAAGGCTATGTAGTGAACAAGCGACCTATCGCAGACCCCACTATAGAATCTTTGGCTGTTGGCAGAATTTCTAAACATTTACAATAAGCTTCCTCTTCAAGAGATGAGATCTATTCGTCGAATATGCGGCGCTTCCAAGGCCGACTGAAAACGAAGCGAAGAGAATCGCAATATGTCCGGTTTGAAAGATCATCTTTTCACTGTAATGAATAAAGGCGTGCTTAAATGTTTTGAGCACATTGAGCGAATGAGTGACGACCGAATGGCGAGGAAAATATATAGCGCGAACTCTTGTCTCTAGATTCGAATTCCGATCATCGAACCACTCGGCTATCATGACATTAATATGTAACTTTATTTGAACTTGTAATAATCCTTTTTGTACCAAAGTAGAATAAATCTACAAGTGTAATGTCTTTAAAGTCAGTACAAATTTCATTATCTGTACTATTTAACTTTGATTCCATTGTAGCTTATGAAAGCCCCGAGAGTTCTTAATGTCTTATTATGTCTAGAATTTCTTTTTAAAAGAAATCTAATTAAAATATTTACTGACACCACGTGACCGCCATGATAGCCGAGTGGTTGGAATTTCGAGTCAAGAGACCCGAGTTCGGTCCCCAGGTGGCAGGCTTGTACCAATGGGTTTTTCAAAAACCTATGTACGATTTATATCGTTGGCTTGGACAAAAAGACGGCGACGGGCTCACCACCTGTCACGTTGGCCCGAAAATATCTTCGGTGGAAGGTGGGTCAAAGGGACAATTGTCTAGACTAGACCTCTGTCTACCTCTGTATTGGGAATTGCGTGGCTTCACTTGGTACCACACCATAAAATAAAATGTGAGCCGTCATGGGACGCCTGGTAGATGTGAAATATCGTGTGTGTACAAGTAATATGCATAAAAGAAAAAGAAAATTATTGAACCTTTTTGACTATAAGGAAATGACCTTTCATGTAAAAATGAAATCTTAATATAATTTACATAGTCACTAATATGAATAATATGAATATAATTAATTAAATATGAAAAAGGGATTTCAGTGTTTAATTATAAACCTTAATTCTCAGGTAATAGGGTGTAAATTAGTATACCTTTGTATAGCTACGGCATGCGTCGCCACGCCAGAAATCGGTTTTACGTGCGGCTATAGATGTTTCACATCAAAATGTGGTTTTTTTCTGTCGTAGTAATAAAAATAAATATCTTCACGCAATTCCCAATACAGGGGTAGACAGAGGTCTAGTCTAGATAATAAAGTCCCTTCGACCCACCTTCCATCGAAGACATTTTTTGGGATAACGTGACAGGTGATGAGCCCTTTGCCGTCTTTATGTCCAAGCCAACGATTTAATTCGTACATAGGTTTTCAGAAAAACCCATTGGTACGAACCTGCCACCTGGGGATTGAACTCGGTCTTTTGACTCGAAATTCCGACCACCCAACCAATCGGCTGTCGTGACTTTAGGAGGACTAATCTCGAAATAAATTTAAAACAATAACGTGATTGAATTCATTCCATTTCATGCTTCTTTCAAAATTTCTAGGAATGAGTTGAACGTTCCAATGCTATCTCTAATCATTTAATGTTTGAAACTGTATTTTCGTTATTTTAAAAAAATACAAAAGATAGAATATCTATGTAGTTTCTTCCACCTGTTTCTTTTCTATTAGAGTAGCCTAATTATAAAAGTTAGATAGGTTTAGAAATCAATCGATGGATGTAATATTGGTAAATTGTATCGATGAGTAAGTAATTTTTTATATGTCGTTAATTATGTACCTTCAGTAACAACATGATATTCATAAAAGGAAAGGGACATTCATATTTAAAAAGTGGGATGAATATATTTTATGTAAATATTTGTTTATGCATGTATACGGTAGCATGTAATAGCGTTGGCATATATTGTGGCATACATTATGGCGTAGGACATAAGACTTCCACAAATAAGCACCGGCAAAGGTGCGTCGAAACTATTGTAATGACTCGAACTCTGTCTAACCCAGCATTCCTAATACTTCGTAAAGATAATATAATTATAAGCCTCATGTATCGAGAGCTACTGATCGAAAGAAGTGATTGTAGAAAATCAATCATATGAAATAAATAAATAATTACCTTCACGCTATTCCCAATACAGGGGTAGACAGAGGTCTAGTCTAGATAATAAAGTCCCTTCGACCCACCTTCCATCGAAGACATTTTTGGGATAACGTGACAGGTGATGAGCCCTTTGCCGTCTTTATGTCAAAGCCAACGATGTGAATCGTACATAGGTTTTCAGAAAAACCCATTGGTACGAACCTGCCACCTGGGGATTGAACTCGGTCTTTTGACTCGAAATTCCGACCACCCAACCAATCGGCTGTCGTGACTTTAGGAGGACTAATCTCGAAATAAATTTAAAACAATAACGTGATTGAATTCATTCCATTTCATGCTTCTTTCAAAATTTCTAGGAATGAGTTGAACGTTCCAATGCTATCTCTAATCATTTAATGTTTGAAACTGTATTTTCGTTATTTTAAAAAAATACAAAAGATAGAATATCTATGTAGTTTCTTCCACCTGTTTCTTTTCTATTAGAGTAGCCTAATTATAAAAGTTAGATAGGTTTAGAAATCAATCGATGGATGTAATATTGGTAAATTGTATCGATGAGTAAGTAATTTTTTATATGTCGTTAATTATGTACCTTCAGTAACAACATGATATTCATAAAAGGAAAGGGACATTCATATTTAAAAAGTGGGATGAATATATTTTTATGTAAATATTTCTTTATGCATGTATACGGTAGCATGTAATAGCGTTGGCATATATTGTGGCATACATTATGGCGTAGGACATAAGACTTCCACAAATAAGCACCGGCAAAAGGTGCGTCGAAACTATTGTAATGACTCGAACTCTGTCTAACCCAGCATTCCTAATACTTCGTAAAGATAATATAATTATAAGCCTCATGTATCGAGAGCTACTGATCGAAAGAAGTGATTGTAGAAAATCAATCATATGAAATAAATAAATAATTATCTTCACGCTATTCCCAATACAGGGGTAGACAGAGGTCTATTCTAGACAGTTAAGTCCCGTCGACCCACTTTCCACCGAAGACATTTTTTGGGATAACGTGGTGGTGAGCCCGCCGCCGTCTTTATGTCAAAGCCAACGATGTGAATCGTACATAGGTTTTGAAAAAACACATTGGTACGCGCCTGCCACCTGAGAAATGCCACATGAGAAAAGCCTTTATCCTGTAGTCGACATTTTCTGTTTCAATAACTCTTATACTATAACCTCGAAGTTAATTGGAATCCCCGAAATCTACATTCATTAGAAGTAAAGAAACGAAAAAAAAACTTCTGCATTAAAACTATTACTTTCGAAAAATAGAATTCAATGGGATTTATATTTAATATTATTTTACAATAATTTTCAGTTTGGAATAGAAGAAAAATTCTATGAAGCATTTATAATAATTCAACGAACTGAGATTTATTATTTAGTTGGACCGCGCAACAGAAACTTATAATCGTGCGCAGGTCTTTGTGCGGCGGGCGGCATTATGGTTGAAGTCAGAAAAGGTATTCAAGACGTACGACGAGCTCAAGACGGCTATACAAAAGGAGTTTCCCGATGTAATCAACAGTAAAGAAATGCATGAGCTGATGGCAAATAGAATGAAGCGTAAGGACGAAAGCTACTATCAGTATATGCTTGCGATGAGAGAATTGGGGAAAAAGCGAGATTTCCCGATTATGTTGCTATCCAGTACATAATGGATGTAATCGACGGCGCTCAGGCGAAATTATTTTATATGGCGTAACGACGTACACTATGCTCAAAGAGAAATTAGAAATTTAGAATTGAAGATGGTAAACGATGCGAAGAAAGAAGCGGGAACCGAAACAGCTGTAAGAAAGAAAACAGAAAAATCCATTCGACGTTGTTACAACTGCGGCGAAAACAGTCATATCTCGACACATTGTCCGAACGGTCTCAAGTGTTTTCGCTGTAATCAGTACGGCCATATTGGATCACGATGCACTTGGGCTGCGGCCGGCGGCGGCGCGAGCACGGAACGCAGCGCTAGCGCTCCTCACAAGTCGTTAAAACAGTCCGCGCCTAACGCAGCGCAAGATCGTGCGGTTGGCAGTAGTGGATCTCAGTCGGCAAAACTGCGCTCAGCTAACTTCAGGGTGGGTGCGACAAGTGACAGCAGTTGTGACAGCCAGACGTCAAAAGGTGGAAACGAGGCTATGCAGGTGGAAAATAACGTAAACAAAACAAGAAATCTCTCAACGAAGCCGATGATTAGTGTCAAGATTAAGGAATTAACAGTGAACGCTTTAATTGAATCCGGCAGCGACTTCAATTTATTGACGGACGAGCGTTTCAATACCGTTGGAACAGGAAATACGAAGATAACTTATGTTTGACGGGACTCGGACGTACGATGGTGAATTCATTAGGAAAGATGTTCTTGGACATTACAATCGACGGGAAAAACTATCAAAACGTGTTATTTCATATAGTGAACAAAGATGTTATGTCTTTTGATATGATTTTAGGCCTAGAATTACTACGAAAAATAACCATTATTAAGATTTCATTATCATGAATGGGTACAAAGTGAAGTTTTTGTCTGAAAGTGATGAATGGATGCCTAAGTTGTGTTGTTTTTCAGATCCCACTTTGGAAGTTGAGCATTATTCCATAAGGGAAAAAGTTTTGCAGTGTATTGAAGGTTATAATCCAATCCAATTGAAAGATGCACCTTTTGAGCTGAAGATTGTTCTTAAAGATGACGTGCCTGTCGCCCAGAGCCCACGACGTTTGTCCTTGGCAGAGCAGAGAATAGTTGAAGAGCAGGTAAAGGAATGGATGGATGATGGTGTAGTACAAGTAAGTTTTTCAGAATATTCAAGTCCTTTGGTATTAGTGAGAAAAAAGATGGTTCAGTTAGGGTTTGTGTGGATTATAGACTGCTAAACAAAAAAATTCTTAAAGATGAATTTCCATTACCAGTGATCGACAATATGATAGATAAGCTGTGTGAAGCCAAAATATTTAGCATTTTGGATTTAAAGAATGGTTTCTTTCATCTCAAGGTGGCTAAGGAATCTATCCTGTATACATCATTTGTGACACACCATGGCCAATTCGAGTTCCTTTGAGCTCCTTTCGGTTTGTCCATCTGCCCAAAGTATTTTATGCAATTCATAAGCATTATCTTCAGGGATTTGATTTCGCAAGGCATTATGATGATTTTCATTGACAATATCTTAATTACAGCAGAAAGTGAAGAACAAGCAGTGGAACGACTTCAGCTTGTGTTAAAAGTGGCTTCAGGATATGGGCTAAAGATAAATTGGAAGAAGGCCGACCTGATCAAACCGGAAATTGAATACTAAAGCCACGTGATAAGGAATGGGGAAATAAAACCAAGTCCAGAAAAGACAGAAGCTATCCGTAAGTACAAACAACCCTGAGATGTCAAACAACTACACAGTTTCATTGGTTTAACCTCCTATTTCAGAAAGTACATTGAAAATTATGCCCTAATTTCTAAGCCACTCACAGATTTATTGAGAAAGGAAAAAGAATTTATTTTTGAAGGTGAACAAAGACAAGCATTTAATATTTTAAAAGAGAGATTAGCATCCAGTCCTGTGTTAAAGATTTTTAATCCCAAGTTGAAGACGGAGTTGCACACAGACGCTTCTAGTGTGGCATATTCGGCCATACTCATGCAGTACCATCCAGATACAGGTCTCCACCCGGTTCATGAGCCGAAAGACAAATGATGCTCAATTAAGATATTCAAGCTATGAACTGGAGGCAACCAATATTATTGAAGGTATAAAGAAGTTCAGGCAGTATTTGTATTTATTGTAAAGCATTTGAAGTGACGTTGAAAAAGAAGGATATTTCTACTAAGATAGCCTGCTGGGTATTATTCCTCAATGAATATGACCTCGAAATAGAGCATCGTTCTGGAACAAAAATGAGGCGTGTCGATGCTTTGAGCCGTTATCCCTTTGTGGCAGTTACTACACTACATGATCAAGTAAAGTAAGCGCAAGATCAGGACGAGGGGCTCTCAGCTATAAAAGAAGTTTTGAAGGAAAATACGTACTAAGATTACTGGGATGAAAATGATATATTGTACAAAGGAGATAAGAAATTACTGGTTATACCTAAGACTATGGAGAAAGAAGTATTGAAGAAGGTGCAAGCAATGGACATTTTCTAAGAAGAAGATGAAAGAAGCTATTGAAAGAGATTATCACATAACAGAATTAGATAAGAAAATTTAAGATTTTATAGTGACATGCATTCCATGCCTGTTAGCTACGAAGAAAGAAGGGAAGCAAGAAGGATTTCTGCATCCAATTGAGAAGAACAGTATTCCCTTGGATACCATTCATTTGGATCATGTTGGACCTTTGACGCAAACTAGTAAACAGTGTAACCATATACTGACAGTGGAGGGCGCTTTCACTAAATTTGTTTGGCTGTTTCCAACAAGAAGCACCTCAAGCCGAGAGACTCTAAATAAATTGGAGATCCATCAGGAAACCTTCGGAAACCCTCGACGAATAATCACTGACAAAGGCACTGCATTCACTAGTCATGGGTTTCAAGATTACTGTAAGGAGGGGAAGATTCTACATGTGACAATTACGACGGGTGTTCCACGAGGCAATGGACAAGTCGAGAGAATACACAGAATATTAATTCCATTACGTACGAAGTTGTGTATAGAGAACTCTGGCCTTTGGTACAAACACATTAGTCGAGTGCCTCGAGCCATTAATGGTACCTTTCAAAGAAGCATCAACTGTTGTACACCTTGTGAAATACTTGTAGGTGCAAAATGGGAGTTAAAGAAGACATGAAGATACAAGAGTTACTACAGGAAGAGTACATACAAGTGTTCAATGAAAATAGAGGATCTCAGAAAACAGGCCAAAGAACAGATTCTCAGAGTTCAAAAAGAGAATGCAAAAAGCTTTAATAGAAAAAGAAAAGGACATTCACAATACAAAGTTGGAAACATTGTGTCTATAAAACTTACACAATTTGGTTCAGGACTTAAACTAAAACCTAAATATCTAGGACCTTACAAGGTGATAATCGCTAACCAAACCAAATGGAATGATTGCTATGATCTGCAAAAAAATGATTGCGCTACTGAGGGGCCTATAAGAACATCTAGCTCAGCAGATTGTATGAAGTGTTGGCCAACAGAAGGTGAAGAGAGTTCTTAATGCAAGAAACTTGCTAAGTATAATTTGGTGAAGAATGATAGATGATGAATGCATTGTTTCATTTAAATTTTTATTATTTTTCTTCTATGCTATATGTTTATCTTGTATGTTACTTTGTTATCATGGTTTTAACTGGAGTAAATAGGTAGTGTATTTAAAATGTAAAAATAAAGGCATAACTAAATACTGAGTATAGAAATTTGTAACTAACTTCGAAAATGTTTTGTTTTTAAGATGTTTTCTTTTGTTTTAAGATTGTTTTATCTTTTGTTTTAAGATGGCTTATGTTTTTTGTTTTTTTTTTAATAATTAAGATAATGTTTGTAAAGTATGACTGAAGGAATGTGGAATGTGTGTGTGATGTATTGTACTGAAAGACTTGAAACATCATGAATGCTGAGGAATGCCTGAGGACAGTCATTGTATCAAGACGGCCGAATGTGGGAAACGGAATGTAAGTTGGGAACTGAATGCAGGGATGAGTGAGAGTGATGAAAGGGAAGGAATGACGGAGTGATGGTAAGTGATTACCGCTGCCCATGAACTGCCTCCCTTAGAGTGCCCCCCTTCCCCAGAATTAGGGGAGGGAGGTGTGTGGGCCACCGGTTACCTGCACTCACCAGACGAAACGCAGAAGTTTGTTAGACTTCTACTTCACGCCGGTATTCTGCGAGGTCGCGGTACCTCCCCAGTCGAGCCGGTCCATTCATGCAACAACAAAAGCTGATGCGTGGCTTTACCATTGTTAAAAGTGCGGATCGAAATAATTAAATTTTCTAGATCTCTGACTATTTCCTTGAAGGAAAATGTGTGTTGTTATAAAAAAACTTTTATCAAGTTAGATTAGAATGTATAGAATTTTAATCACCGTTCATTGTTATCTAGAGAGCTTTGCTAATATTCTATCTCGTTCCAAGATTAATCTGGGTTCTTTCAGTTTAAGTTAATTCATTTAGTTAGTCCGCCTCAATCTTTTCTAAAGAGATGTAATTAAGAAAATACGGAGACAATGTTACAGTTTTAATCAGCCATTAATTAGAAATGGAGTATTAATTTCCTATATTAGATTTGACAATATTTTTTTTTAAATTATCTTGCAATTTACCATACTGGGGTTAGACACAGGTCTAGATAGTTATGTCCTTTTGTCCCACCTTTCACCTAATACAATTTGGGACAGTGCGACAGGTGGAGAACCTGTCGCCGTCTTAATTTCCAAGCCAACGATGTTAATCCTACATAAGTTTTGAAAAAAGTAATTGGTACGAGCTGTTAGGATGGCGCTTCGGGAGTCCTTTTAAAAAACTACAAACTACTACGACTAATTAAACTTTTACTGCACAAAACTATGGTTGAAAATTACAAGTGTTACTTACAATTGGTTGCGGCAGACTGACTCTACTTTACATAAAGAAATCAGTTTTATGTAGCATTAACTTCATATTACACTGACATCAGTTTTATATATAATTTGAAAAGCTTATGTAGCATTAACTTCATATTACACTGACATCAGTTTTATATATAATTTGAAAAGCTTATGTAGCATTAACTTCATATTACACTGACATCAGTTTTATATATAATTTGAAAAGCTTATGTAGCATTAACTTCATATTACACTGACATCAGTTTTATATATAATTTGAAAAGCTTATGTAGCATTAACTTCATATTACACTGACATCAGTTTTATATATAATTTGAAAAGCTTATGTAGCATTAACTTCATATTACACTGACATCAGTTTTATATATAATTTGAAAAGCTTATGTAGCATTAACTTCATATTACACTGACATCAGTTTTATATATAATTTGAAAAGCTTATGTAGCATTAACTTCATATTACACTGACATCAGTTTTATATATAATTTGAAAAGCTTATGTAGCATTAACTTCATATTACACTGACATCAGTTTTATATATAATTTGAAAAGCTTATGTAGCATTAACTTCATATTACACTGACATCAGTTTTATATATAATTTGAAAAGTATGACTGAAGGAATGTGGAATGTGTGTGTGATGTATTGTACTGAAAGACTTGAAACATCATGAATGCTGAGGAATGCCTGAGGACAGTCATTGTATCAAGACGGCCGAATGTGGGAAACGGAATGTAAGTTGGGAACTGAATGCAGGGATGAGTGAGAGTGATGAAAGGAAGGAATGACGGAGTGATGGTAAGTGATTACCGCTGCCCATGAACTGCCTCCCTTAGAGTGCCCCCCTTCCCAGAATTAGGGAGGGAGGTGTGTGGGCCACCGGTTACCTGCACTCACCAGACGAAACGCAGAAGTTTGTTAGACTTCTACTTCACGCCGGTATTCTGCGAGGTCGCGGTACCTCCCAGTCGAGCCGGCCCATTCATGCAACAACAAAAGCTGATGCGTGGCTTTACCATTGTTAAAAGTGCGGATCGAAATAATTAAATTTTCTAGATCTCTGACTATTTCCTTGAAGGAAAATGTGTGTAGTTATAAAAAAACTTTTATCAAGTTAGATTAGAATGTATAGAATTTTAATCACCGTTCATTGTTATCTAGAGAGCTTTGCTAATATTCTATCTCGTTCCAAGATTAATCTGGGTTCTTTCAGTTTAAGTTAATTCATTTAGTTAGTCCGCCTCAATCTTTTCTAAAGAGATGTAATTAAGAAAATACGGAGACAATGTTACAGTTTTAATCAGCCATTAATTAGAAATGGAGTATTAATTTCCTATATTAGATTTGACAATATTTTTTTTTAAATTATCTTGCAATTTACCATACTGGGGTTAGACACAGGTCTAGATAGTTATGTCCTTTTGTCCCACCTTTCACCTAATACAATTTGGGACAGTGCGTCAGGTGGAGAACCTGTCGCCGTCTTAATTTCCAAGCCAACGATGTTAATCCTACATAAGTTTTGAAAAAAGTAATTGGTACGAGCTGTTAGGATGGCGCTTCGGGAGTCCTTTTTAAAAAAAACTACAAACTACTACGACTAATTAAACTTTTACTGCACAAAACTATGGTTGAAAATTACAAGTGTTACTTACAATTGGTTGCGGCAGACTGACTCTACTTTACATAAAGAAATCAGTTTTATATATAATTTGAAAAAGCTTATGTAGCCTTTACTTCATATTACACTGACATCAGTTTTATATATAATTTGAAAAAGCTTATGTAGCATTAAAAGAAATCAGTTTTATATATAATTTGAAAAGCTTATGTAGCATTAACTTCATATTACACTGACATCAGTTTTATATATAATTTGAAAAGCTTATGTAGCATTAACTTCATATTACACTGACATCAGTTTTATATATAATTTGAAAAGCTTATGTAGCATTAACTTCATATTACACTGACATCAGTTTTATATATAATTTGAAAAGCTTATGTAGCATTAACTTCATATTACACTGACATCAGTTTTATATATAATTTGAAAAGCTTATGTAGCATTAACTTCATATTACACTGACATCAGTTTTATATATAATTTGAAAAGCTTATGTAGCATTAACTTCATATTACACTGACATCAGTTTTATATATAATTTGAAAAGCTTATGTAGCATTAAAAGAAATCAGTTTTATGTAGCATTAAAAGAAATCAGTTTTATATATAATTTGAAAAGCTTATGTAGCATTAACTTCATATTACACTGACATCAGTTTTATATATAATTTGAAAAGCTTATGTAGCATTAAAAGAAATCAGTTTTATGTAGCATTAACTTCATATTACACTGACATCAGTTTTATATATAATTTGAAAAGCTTATGTAGCATTAACTTCATATTACTATTGTTCATAACATCTCCCCTTTAAAACTGAGATATAATCTTTTGAGAAATATCGAAGTAAAAAGAAATTTACAAGTATAATAAAGACTGTAAATAACATTGAATTAAAGTTAACTTGAAAATTATAAAAATCGTAAACAATTAAAAGTTTATAAAATAATAGTCATTATATTTTATAAAATGCAAAAGCTAATTCCCCAAAGCAAACTAAATCTAATATTAATAGAAACAAAAGTAAGTCCCCATAAGTAAAACAAATAATCAAGATCATTACTAACTATAAGGTAAACATATTTAAAATATTAACTTTAGACATTACTAATATTTCTAAAAGATATACTTCTTTTATTTTTACTTATTTCTATCTCTGGGAGACTTTTGGTTGACTTCCTGTCGCATTCAACAGATTCCTCTGAAATTTCGGACAATTCTATAGAATTACTAACTGAGGTTTTAGTATTATTTAATCTTTTTCCATAACATTGATTATAAATTTGGATGCAACATGATGTCTTACACTTTGAAGAAAGTTTATTATAAATTTTATAAATGATGTATCTAATAATTAACACTATAATAACATAAGTAGTTGCGGAATAGTATTTACCATATTTAATAATATGCGATTCGTTTTCCGCTTTATAAATTTTCTAAACTGTCTAATTTATGAGACTAATCTATGAGTACATTAAGAGATTCTAAATCTATATTTGTTAAAGTAATAGGAGAGAGTTTATGAATTGTGAATTTACAACAGTCGTCTTCTAAAATATCAAAATTAATTGTTAATTGATTTGGCAAAGTAGTTTTATATTTAACTGATGGATAAAATTGTAAAGTTTCAAAATAGGCAACACAATCTTTCTCAAGGCTTAATATTCCTGTGCCTTGTAAATTATAATCCTTAATTTCTTTGTTACATTTTAATGTTAATTTATTCTGCTGTTTTGTCTGAACATAAATATACTTTCCATCATTAAGTTTTTGCCATAAGTTAATAATTCCATAAATTACTCTAGATTCACAAATATCAGGAAGTGAAACAGTCGCTTCAGTTAACAATTTCGTTTCACATGTAGGATTATTTATAGTAGACAAAATAGAAGGAAGAGGACAAATAACATAGTCTAAATTAGCATTTTTACAATCACTTAAACTATCTAATAGAGCATAGCTTAATCTGTCATCCGTTACAGCCACATATAACTTAGTAGGATGAATAAGGACAAAAACATGATCCATTTGACGTGGTGTTGGTAACGGTAAATTCTTATAAACGCTAAATTTAGTAGGATTAATTAAAGGGATTTCAATAACAAATATTATCTTATTATTAATATAGTACGACGTTAACTTAGATAAATCTATAATAGTATGAATATTGTCCAAAGTCAATTGAGCAGGAAATTCTAAGTTTCTTTTAGGTATTTTACTCTCTGAGCTCATTAAATAGTTTCGTAGGAGTTAAAACATACGGATGCAAAATATTTGCTTTTGCAAATAAAATAGAATTTAAAGTCGTATCTAAAATATTCGATATTGATAATAGAATTTATTTTTTCAGAATTGATTACTTTTAAGTTATTTTTAGAATAATTAGATATTAGGTAATCGAGTTTGTCAATTCGATTATTAAGTTTAATTTCATTATTATTTAATTTAAGAATAGAAACGTTAAAATTATTAATAGTTGATTGAACAACGTGTATGTTGTCTTTCATAAGCAAAAATATTTTCCTTTCATTTTCTTCGCAATCGGTTATAGCTTCCTCATATTTTCTAGCATCCTCGGTGTCTAAAGTGCCGAAAAAGAATTTCAAAACTTCTCCACCGAATTCTAAAGCTCTTTTAAAACGAGTTGGAGGATTTTCGGAAATTAGATGAGACAGAGAATCATATTTAAGGTAATTAATATTGATTAAAATTTCTAAAGGGTTAATCATATCTTTACAATCTATATTTATAATAGCTAAATTTTGTGCTTTATCGCAAAAATTAGAAAGACTTGTAATTGATTTTTCTACTTTAGTTAAATAAGGTTTAATGGGAAAAATATCTAAATGAGTTACAACATTCCAATAATCATTGTAGAAATACGCTATATTAGTTGGATCAAAATAAATTCCTGGGCTGTGTAATACAGGCACAATAGGATCCATAGAAATAAATTTGGAGTAAAATCTGAAACAATAGAAAACTATGCTGGCTTTATTTCGTTTACATGATATTTTACGTGTTTACTATTAATACAAATTGTGACGTTAGTTTTGCCATGTGTTTTTAATATTTTAAATGGTCCCTTCCAAACTGGGGATAAGGCCTTACGCAATCTATGATGTTGCTTAACATAGACTAAGTCACCAGCTTTATATGACTTTTCTTTTGTCGAAGTATCATAATATCTTTTTGAAGCCTCTTTACTTTTAACAATGTTCTGAAGAGCTTTTTCTCTAGAAAACTTCATTCTATATTGAAGTGCTTTAATATATTCGTGATATGTTAAATTATCTGAAGAATCATAAATACTACTAGGAATTGACGGTTTATAGCCGTATAATAATTCAAAAGGAGTGAATTCCGTAGTACAATGAAGAGTTGTGTTATAAGATTGCTGTGGCAAGATAGCAATGCCAATCATCTTGATTTTCATTGACAAATGATTTTAAATATTCCTTAAGGGTTGCATGACTTCTCTCAAGAGCACCATTTGTTTGTGGATGATAAGGAGTAGAAAGGTTTTTAATTTAAGAATTCTAGTTAATTGTCTAAATAACTCTGAGGTAAAACAAGTACCTTGATCAGTTAAGATCATTTTAGGAAACCCGAATAAAGAAAAGAAATGTATAAGGTTACGTGCTACTTCATCTGTTGTAGACGTAATCATTGGATAAGCACATGAAAATTTGGTAAGATCGTCCTGAAGAGTTAAAATATATTTAAATTTTTGAATGCCAGCTTCGGGCGAGTACCAACGATATCTAAAGCTAATCTTTCAAAGGTTTGGTACTAGACGATGTGATAACCATAGGTGCTTTATTAGAACATCGTAAAGGTTTTGCCAAGTGAAGCACATTTTACAATCTTTAACGAAACGCTCTATATCTGAATAATAGGAAGCTTTTATTCTACTAAGCATACGTTTTATTCCCAGGTAACCAGCTATTGTGGTCCCATGATTTTCTTTAAGAATATTTGGGATCTCCGTAGGAGTAGGATATAAAATTTGATTTTCGTAAACATGAATTTTAATATTAGTGCCATTAAAAATATAAGATATAATATTATAAATTTTCGTATAAGCTAGTTTTGTAAAAGGTTCTGAAAAATCTGGTAACGCTAGTTCTTTATCATAATTATCATTTGAAATAAGTTCGTTTCTTAAGTAAAATATTATAAATAGTTTTATAGCTAGTTTCTTCATAATGATGAACTTTTGTAAATAAAAAGAAAAGAAATGTATAAGGTTACGTGCTACTTCATCTGTTGTAGACGTAATCATTGGATAAGCACATGAAAATTTGGTAAGATCGTCCTGAAGAGTTAAAATATATTTAAATTTTTGAATGCCAGCTTCGGGCGAGTACCAACGATATCTAAAGCTAATCTTTCAAAGGTTTGGTACTAGACGATGTGATAACCATAGGTGCTTTATTAGAACATCGTAAAGGTTTTGCCAAGTGAAGCACATTTTACAATCTTTAACGAAACGCTCTATATCTGAATAATAGGAAGCTTTTATTCTACTAAGCATACGTTTTATTCCCAGGTAACCAGCTATTGTGGTCCCATGATTTTCTTTAAGAATATTTGGGATCTCCGTAGGAGTAGGATATAAAATTTGATTTTCGTAAACATGAATTTTAATATTAGTGCCATTAAAAATATAAGATATAATATTATAAATTTTCGTATAAGCTAGTTTTGTAAAGGTTCTGAAAAATCTGGTAACGCTAGTTCTTTATCATAATTATCATTTGAAATAAGTTCGTTTCTTAAGTAAAATATTATAAATAGTTTTATAGCTAGTTTTGTAAAGGTTCTGAAAAATCTGGTAACGCTAGTTCTTTATCATAATTATCATTTGAAATAAGTTCGTTTCTTAAGTAAAATATTATAAATAGTTTTATAGCTAGTTTCTTCATAATGATGAACTTTTGTAAATAAAAAGAAAAGAAATGTATAAGGTTACGTGCTACTTCATCTGTTGTAGACGTAATCATTGGATAAGCACATGAAAATTTGGTAAGATCGTCCTGAAGAGTTAAAATATATTTAAATTTTTGAATGCCAGCTTCGGGCGAGTACCAACGATATCTAAAGCTAATCTTTCAAAGGTTTGGTACTAGACGATGTGATAACCATAGGTGCTTTATTAGAACATCGTAAAGGTTTTGCCAAGTGAAGCACATTTTACAATCTTTAACGAAACGCTCTATATCTGAATAATAGGAAGCTTTTATTCTACTAAGCATACGTTTTATTCCCAGGTAACCAGCTATTGTGGTCCCATGATTTTCTTTAAGAATATTTGGGATCTCCGTAGGAGTAGGATATAAAATTTGATTTTCGTAAACATGAATTTTAATATTAGTGCCATTAAAAATATAAGATATAATATTATAAATTTTCGTATAAGCTAGTTTTGTAAAGGTTCTGAAAAATCTGGTAACGCTAGTTCTTTATCATAATTATCATTTGAAATAAGTTCGTTTCTTAAGTAAAATATTATAAATAGTTTTATAGCTAGTTTTGTAAAGGTTCTGAAAAATCTGGTAACGCTAGTTCTTTATCATAATTATCATTTGAAATAAGTTCGTTTCTTAAGTAAAATATTATAAATAGTTTTATAGCTAGTTTCTTCATAATGATGAACTTTTGTAAATAAAAAGAAAAGAAATGTATAAGGTTACGTGCTACTTCATCTGTTGTAGACGTAATCATTGGATAAGCACATGAAAATTTGGTAAGATCGTCCTGAAGAGTTAAAATATATTTAAATTTTTGAATGCCAGCTTCGAGCAGAGTACCAACGATATCTAAAGCTAATCTTTCAAAGGTTTGGTACTAGACGATGTGATAACCATAGGTGCTTTATTAGAACATCGTAAAGGTTTTGCCAAGTGAAGCACATTTTACAATCTTTAACGAAACGCTCTATATCTGAATAATAGGAAGCTTTTATTCTACTAAGCATACGTTTTATTCCCAGGTAACCAGCTATTGTGGTCCCATGATTTTCTTTAAGAATATTTGGGATCTCCGTAGGAGTAGGATATAAAATTTGATTTTCGTAAACATGAATTTTAATATTAGTGCCATTAAAAATATAAGATATAATATTATAAATTTTCGTATAAGCTAGTTTTGTAAAAGGTTCTGAAAAATCTGGTAACGCTAGTTCTTTATCATAATTATCATTTGAAATAAGTTCGTTTCTTAAGTAAAATATTATAAATAGTTTTATAGCTAGTTTCTTCATAATGATGAACTTTTGTAAATAAAAGAAGAATGTTTTATTTTCGAAGTAACTATTTTTATAGTCTCTGGCTCGCGTTCGGCTGATAATAATTCATCTGAGTTTTCTAATAACGATAAAATTTGTTCAGTGTACGGAATAGAATAATCAAAATCAAGAGATACAGGACAGGCAATTATATATAGTCTCTGGCTCGCGTTCGGCTGATAATAATTCATCTGAGTTTTCTAATAACGATAAAATTTGTTCAGTGTACGGAATAGAATAATCAAAATCAAGAGATACAGGACAGGCAATTATATATAGTCTCTGGCTCGCGTTCGGCTGATAATAATTCATCTGAGTTTTCTAATAACGATAAAATTTGTTCAGTGTACGGAATAGAATAATCAAAATCAAGAGATACAGGACAGGCAATTATATATAGTCTCTGGCTCGCGTTCGGCTGATAATAATTCATCTGAGTTTTCTAATAACGATAAAATTTGTTCAGTGTACGGAATAGAATAATCAAAATCAAGAGATACAGGACAGGCAATTATATATAGTCTCTGGCTCGCGTTCGGCTGATAATAATTCATCTGAGTTTTCTAATAACGATAAAATTTGTTCAGTGTACGGAATAGAATAATCAAAATCAAGAGATACAGGACAGGCAATTATATATAGTCTCTGGCTCGCGTTCGGCTGATAATAATTCATCTGAGTTTTCTAATAACGATAAAATTTGTTCAGTGTACGGAATAGAATAATCAAAATCAAGAGATACAGGACAGGCAATTATATATAGTCTCTGGCTCGCGTTCGGCTGATAATAATTCATCTGAGTTTTCTAATAACGATAAAATTTGTTCAGTGTACGGAATAGAATAATCAAAATCAAGAGATACAGGACAGGCAATTATATATAGTCTCTGGCTCGCGTTCGGCTGATAATAATTCATCTGAGTTTTCTAATAACGATAAAATTTGTTCAGTGTACGGAATAGAATAATCAAAATCAAGAGATACAGGACAGGCAATTATATATAGTCTCTGGCTCGCGTTCGGCTGATAATAATTCATCTGAGTTTTCTAATAACGATAAAATTTGTTCAGTGTACGGAATAGAATAATCAAAATCAAGAGATACAGGACAGGCAATTATATATAGTCTCTGGCTCGCGTTCGGCTGATAATAATTCATCTGAGTTTTCTAATAACGATAAAATTTGTTCAGTGTACGGAATAGAATAATCAAAATCAAGAGATACAGGACAGGCAATTATATATAGTCTCTGGCTCGCGTTCGGCTGATAATAATTCATCTGAGTTTTCTAATAACGATAAAATTTGTTCAGTGTACGGAATAGAATAATCAAAATCAAGAGATACAGGACAGGCAATTATATATAGTCTCTGGCTCGCGTTCGGCTGATAATAATTCATCTGAGTTTTCTAATAACGATAAAATTTGTTCAGTGTACGGAATAGAATAATCAAAATCAAGAGATACAGGACAGGCAATTATATATAGTCTCTGGCTCGCGTTCGGCTGATAATAATTCATCTGAGTTTTCTAATAACGATAAAATTTGTTCAGTGTACGGAATAGAATAATCAAAATCAAGAGATACAGGACAGGCAATTATATATAGTCTCTGGCTCGCGTTCGGCTGATAATAATTCATCTGAGTTTTCTAATAACGATAAAATTTGTTCAGTGTACGGAATAGAATAATCAAAATCAAGAGATACAGGACAGGCAATTATATATAGTCTCTGGCTCGCGTTCGGCTGATAATAATTCATCTGAGTTTTCTAATAACGATAAAATTTGTTCAGTGTACGGAATAGAATAATCAAAATCAAGAGATACAGGACAGGCAATTATATATAGTCTCTGGCTCGCGTTCGGCTGATAATAATTCATCTGAGTTTTCTAATAACGATAAAATTTGTTCAGTGTACGGAATAGAATAATCAAAATCAAGAGATACAGGACAGGCAATTATATATAGTTTGAAAAGCTTATGTAGCATTAAAAGAAATCAGTTTTATATATAATTTGAAAAGCTTATGTAGCATTAAAAGAAATCAGTTTTATATATAATTTGAAAAGCTTATGTAGCATTAACTTCATATTACACTGACATCAGTTTTATATATAATTTGAAAAGCTTATGTAGCATTAAAAGAAATCAGTTTTATATATAATTTGAAAAGCTTATGTAGCATTAACTTCATATTACACTGACATCAGTTTTATATATAATTTGAAAAGCTTATGTAGCATTAAAAGAAATCAGTTTTATATATAATTTGAAAAGCTTATGTAGCATTAAAAGAAATCAGTTTTATATATAATTTGAAAAGCTTATGTAGCATTAACTTCATATTACACTGACATCAGTTTTATATATAATTTGAAAAGCTTATGTAGCATTAAAAGAAATCAGTTTTATATATAATTTGAAAAGCTTATGTAGCATTAAAAGAAATCAGTTTTATATATAATTTGAAAAGCTTATGTAGCATTAACTTCATATTACACTGACATCAGTTTTATATATAATTTGAAAAGCTTATGTAGCATTAAAAGAAATCAGTTTTATATATAATTTGAAAAGCTTATGTAGCATTAAAAGAAATCAGTTTTATATATAATTTGAAAAGCTTATGTAGCATTAACTTCATATTACACTGACATCAGTTTTATATATAATTTGAAAAGCTTATGTAGCATTAAAAGAAATCAGTTTTATATATAATTTGAAAAGCTTATGTAGCATTAACTTCATATTACACTGACATCAGTTTTATATATAATTTGAAAAGCTTATGTAGCATTAAAAGAAATCAGTTTTATATATAATTTGAAAAGCTTATGTAGCATTAAAAGAAATCAGTTTTATATATAATTTGAAAAGCTTATGTAGCATTAAAAGAAATCAGTTTTATATATAATTTGAAAAGCTTATGTAGCATTAAAAGAAATCAGTTTTATATATAATTTGAAAAGCTTATGTAGCATTAAAAGAAATCAGTTTTATATATAATTTGAAAAGCTTATGTAGCATTAACTTCATATTACACTGACATCAGTTTTATATATAATTTGAAAAGCTTATGTAGCATTAAAAGAAATCAGTTTTATATATAATTTGAAAAGCTTATGTAGCATTAAAAGAAATCAGTTTTATATATAATTTGAAAAGCTTATGTAGCATTAAAAGAAATCAGTTTTATATATAATTTGAAAAGCTTATGTAGCATTAAAAGAAATCAGTTTTATATATAATTTGAAAAGCTTATGTAGCATTAAAAGAAATCAGTTTTATATATAATTTGAAAAGCTTATGTAGCATTAAAAGAAATCAGTTTTATATATAATTTGAAAAGCTTATGTAGCATTAAAAGAAATCAGTTTTATATATAATTTGAAAAGCTTATGTAGCATTAAAAGAAATCAGTTTTATATATAATTTGAAAAGCTTATGTAGCATTAAAAGAAATCAGTTTTATATATAATTTGAAAAGCTTATGTAGCATTAAAAGAAATCAGTTTTATATATAATTTGAAAAGCTTATGTAGCATTAAAAGAAATCAGTTTTATATATAATTTGAAAAGCTTATGTAGCATTAAAAGAAATCAGTTTTATATATAATTTGAAAAGCTTATGTAGCATTAAAAGAAATCAGTTTTATATATAATTTGAAAAGCTTATGTAGCATTAACTTCATATTACACTGACATCAGTTTTATATATAATTTGAAAAGCTTATGTAGCATTAAAAGAAATCAGTTTTATATATAATTTGAAAAGCTTATGTAGCATTAAAAGAAATCAGTTTTATATATAATTTGAAAAGCTTATGTAGCATTAAAAGAAATCAGTTTTATATATAATTTGAAAAGCTTATGTAGCATTAACTTCATATTACACTGACATCAGTTTTATATATAATTTGAAAAGCTTATGTAGCATTAAAAGAAATCAGTTTTATATATAATTTGAAAAGCTTATGTAGCATTAAAAGAAATCAGTTTTATATATAATTTGAAAAGCTTATGTAGCATTAAAAGAAATCAGTTTTATATATAATTTGAAAAGCTTATGTAGCATTAAAAGAAATCAGTTTTATATATAATTTGAAAAGCTTATGTAGCATTAAAAGAAATCAGTTTTATATATAATTTGAAAAGCTTATGTAGCATTAAAAGAAATCAGTTTTATTGATAAAGCTTATGTAGCATTAAAAGAAATCAGTTTTATTGATAAAGCTTATGTAGCATTAACTTCATATTACACTGACATCAGTTTTATATAATTTGAAAAGCTTATGTAGCATTAAAAGAAATCAGTTTTATATAATTTGAAAACATGTAGCATTAACTTCATATTACACTGACATCAGTTTTATATAATTTGAAAAGCTTATGTAGCATTAACTTCATATTACACTGACATCAGTTTTATATATAATTTGAAAAGCTTATGTAGCATTAAAAGAAATCAGTTTTATTGATAAAACATGTAGCATTAAAAGAAATCAGTTTTATTGATAAAACATGTAGCATTAACTTCATATTACACTGACATCAGTTTTATATAATTTGAAAAGCTTATGTAGCATTAAAAGAAATCAGTTTTATTGATAAAGCTTATGTAGCATTAACTTCATATTACACTGACATCAGTTTTATATAATTTGAAAAGCTTATGTAGCATTAAAAGAAATCAGTTTTATTGATAAAACATGTAGCATTAACTTCATATTACACTGACATCAGTTTTATATATAATTTGAAAAGCTTATGTAGCATTAACTTCATATTACACTGACATCAGTTTTATATATAATTTGAAAAGCTTATGTAGCATTAAAAGAAATCAGTTTTATTGATAAAGCTTATGTAGCATTAACTTCATATTACACTGACATCAGTTTTATATAATTTGAAAACATGTAGCATTAAAAGAAATCAGTTTTATTGATAAAGCTTATGTAGCATTAACTTCATATTACACTGACATCAGTTTTATATAATTTGAAAACATGTAGCATTAAAAGAAATCAGTTTTATTGATAAAACATGTAGCATTAACTTCATATTACACTGACATCAGTTTTATATAATTTGAAAACATGTAGCATTAAAAGAAATCAGTTTTATTGATAAAACATGTAGCATTAACTTCATATTACACTGACATCAGTTTTATATATAATTTGAAAACATGTAGCATTAACTTCATATTACACTGACATCAGTTTTATATAATTTGAAAACATGTAGCATTAAAAGAAATCAGTTTTATATATAATTTGAAAAGCTTATGTAGCATTAACTTCATATTACACTGACATCAGTTTTATATAATTTGAAAAGCTTATGTAGCATTAAAAGAAATCAGTTTTATGTAGCATTAACTTCATATTACACTGACATCAGTTTTATATATAATTTGAAAAGCTTATGTAGCATTAAAAGAAATCAGTTTTATATAATTTGAAAAGCTTATGTAGCATTAACTTCATATTACACTGACATCAGTTTTATATATAATTTGAAAAAGCTTATGTAGCATTAACTTCATATTACACTGACATCAGTTTTATATATAATTTGAAAAAGCTTATGTAGCATTAACTTCATATTACACTGACATCAGTTTTATATATAATTTGAAAAAGCTTATGTAGCATTAACTTCATATTACACTGACATCAGTTTTATATATAATTTGAAAAAGCTTATGTAGCATTAACTTCATATTACACTGACATCAGTTTTATATATAATTTGAAAAAGCTTATGTAGCATTTACTTCATATTACACTGACATCAGTTTTATATATAATTTGAAAAAGCTTATGTAGCATTAAAAGAAATCAGTTTTATGTAGCATTAACTTCATATTACACTGACATCAGTTTTATATATAATTTGAAAAAGCTTATGTAGCATTTACTTCATATTACACTGACATCAGTTTTATATATAATTTGAAAAAGCTTATGTAGCATTAAAAGAAATCAGTTTTATGTAGCATTAACTTCATATTACACTGACATCAGTTTTATATATAATTTGAAAAGCTTATGTAGCATTAACTTCATATTACACTGACATCAGTTTTATATATAATTTGAAAAAGCTTATGTAGCATTAAAAGAAATCAGTTTTATGTAGCATTAACTTCATATTACACTGACATCAGTTTTATATATAATTTGAAAAGCTTATGTAGCATTAACTTCATATTACACTGACATCAGTTTTATATATAATTTGAAAAAGCTTATGTAGCATTAACTTCATATTACACTGACATCAGTTTTATATATAATTTGAAAAAGCTTATGTAGCATTAACTTCATATTACACTGACATCAGTTTTATATATAATTTGAAAAAGCTTATGTAGCATTAAAAGAAATCAGTTTTATATATAATTTGAAAAAGCTTATGTAGCATTAAAAGAAATCAGTTTTATGTAGCATTAACTTCATATTACACTGACATCAGTTTTATATATAATTTGAAAAAGCTTATGTAGCATTAACTTCATATTACACTGACATCAGTTTTATATATAATTTGAAAAAGCTTATGTAGCATTAAAAGAAATCAGTTTTATGTAGCATTAACTTCATATTACACTGACATCAGTTTTATATATAATTTGAAAAAGCTTATGTAGCATTAACTTCATATTACACTGACATCAGTTTTATATATAATTTGAAAAAGCTTATGTAGCATTAAAAGAAATCAGTTTTATATATAATTTGAAAAAGCTTATGTAGCATTAACTTCATATTACACTGACATCAGTTTTATATATAATTTGAAAAAGCTTATGTAGCATTAACTTCATATTACACTGACATCAGTTTTATATATAATTTGAAAAAGCTTATGTAGCATTAACTTCATATTACACTGACATCAGTTTTATATATAATTTGAAAAAGCTTATGTAGCATTAACTTCATATTACACTGACATCAGTTTTATATATAATTTGAAAAAGCTTATGTAGCATTAAAAGAAATCAGTTTTATGTAGCATTAACTTCATATTACACTGACATCAGTTTTATATATAATTTGAAAAAGCTTATGTAGCATTAACTTCATATTACACTGACATCAGTTTTATATATAATTTGAAAAAGCTTATGTAGCATTAACTTCATATTACACTGACATCAGTTTTATATATAATTTGAAAAAGCTTATGTAGCATTAACTTCATATTACACTGACATCAGTTTTATATATAATTTGAAAATGAACTGAATGAATAGTTCTGAACAATTTCTAACTCTTTTTATACCTATCTCTTTGTTTTACGCGCCGTTACCCTCGTCGCGTAACATACTCGTATGTTACTTGCCCCTAACCCTAAAGAAAAAATTACGTTGAGATTTTCGTCGTAAAAATCGTATTGTTATTACTTTTTACTATTCTCTGGAAACTGAGATTTTTTCTGCTTTTTAATTGAAAGGTAGGTAGGAAAAAAGTTATACATATGATGGTAAGTTATTGACACTGATTGATTAAGACAGTATATGAAGCCTGCACTTAGGCTAATAAATGCCTTCGATAGTGAAAATTTTTTTCTTTATGGATAGCGTAACGGCTTCTAGAAGTGGCACACCAATTTTGAAGATGTCCCTAGCTCTGAGTTCTTGAGTTCAATACACGGACAGATCAAAGTAGAAAACCACTTTTCTATAGTGTCTCAGGTCTTGGTGTATGTGGTGCCTTCGTTGTTTCTGATTCCATGACACAAGTGTTTTGGCTTCTTAATTTGAGTTCAGAGTTTAGACATGATGTTGTCAAATCGTTTTCCCCATGGGTGTCGTTGGAGGTGACAAAGGAAAAAGCTTTGTAAATAGCTACAACTGCTGACAGATGGTGGCATATCCACCCCGAAAATTAGTATACTAGAATTCAGTACACCGGTGATGGCCCATAGGGTCTAAGATGTAAGGCGTCTGGTACAGCGCTCGTCAATCCGCTTACCTAGCGTGAATATCGTGGCAATCCCTTCCTAGCAAGGTTTCCTATCAATTCTTACCTAAGAAATAACTTTCAACATCTCCAATCTACTCATGACAGAGCACCTCGCTCCATAAACCAACACAGGATTCACATTCCTCAACATAATACAGGATACTTTAACTCCTCTTTTACGGTACAAGCTGCACTACTCTGGAACGCCCTACCTTTGAAGATAAAATCTGCTCCGAATGCCTATTCGTTCAAGAGATTAGTTCGTGAGTATTATCTTAAAATAAATAAATAAATAAATATCTTCACGCAATTCCCAATACAGGGGTAGACAGAGGTCAAGTCTAGACAATTAAGTCCCTTTGACCCACCTTCCACCGAAGATATTTTCGGGACAACGTAACAGGTGGTGAGCCCGTCGCCGCCTTTATGTCCAAGCCAACGACGAAATTCGTACATAAGTTTTTGAAAAACTCATTGGTACTGCCACCTGGGGATCGAACTCGGGTCTCTCGACTCGAAATTCCGACCACCCAACAACTCGGCTATCGTGACTTTTTTATCTTAAGAATCATTAATATATATTTATGTATATGTTTATATTTTATATATATTATTTATGTATTTATGTATAATTATGTACGTTTAGTTTATATAATACATGTATGTATTTTCCCATAAAATATTTATTATTTACATGTATATATTTTTTATTAGGAGCATTAATCTATATTTTTCTTGTTAGCACCTGCCATCTACTTCTCACCATAACAAAGGTTGACTGGTAGAGAATGCCACCAGGCATTAAGTCCGCCCATTGTAGCCCTTAGTATAAGGTGTAACAATAAAGAATAAATAAATAAATAAGTAACACCAGAAGAACTAGGGATTGAAAAAGAAGAAAATATGCAATTTTAATGATTTTTAAAGCATATTTATACTGAATTTTTATGATATTAAAGAGAAAAAGTTAACATTTGAACTGACACGGACGGGATTCGAATCTTTGATTTGGCATAGTTAAAAAGTTAAAGTTTTAACTTTGTTCTCTTTAATTAATTAACATAAAAGTTCAGCATAAATGTGCTTTAAAATCAATAAATAAATAAATAAATAAATAAATATCTTCACGCAATTCCCAATACAGGGGTAGACAGAGGTCAAGTCTAGACAATTAAGTCCCTTTGACCCACCTTCCACCGAAGATATTTTCGGGACAACGTAATAGGTGGTGAGCCCGTCGCCGCCTTTATGTCCAAGCCAACGACGAAATTCGTACATAAGTTTTTGAAAAACTCATTGGTACTGCCACCTGGGGATCGAACTCGGGTCTCTCGACTCGAAATTCCGACCACCCAACAACTCGGCTATCGTGACTTTTTTATCTTAAGAATCATTAATATATATTTATGTATATGTTTATATTTTATATATATTATTTATGTATAATTATGTACGTTTAGTTTATATAATACATGTATGTATTTTTCCATAAAATATTTATTATTTACATGTATATATTTTTTATTAGGAGCATTAATCTATATTTTTCTTGTTAGCACCTGCCATCTACTTCTCACCATAACAAAGGTTGACTGGTAGAGAATGCCACCAGGCATTAAGTCCGCCCATTGTAGCCCTTAATTATAAGGAATTATGTAATAAGGGCCAAATAAATAAATAAGTAACACCAGAAGAACTAGGGATTGAAAAAGAAGAAAGATGAAAAAAGAAAATATGCAATTTTAATGATTTTTAAAGCATATTTATACTGAATTTTTATGATATTAAAGAGAAAAAGTTAACATTTGAACTGACACGGACAGGATTCAGATCTTTTGATTTGGCATAGTTAAAAAAGTTAAAGTTTTAACTTTGTTCTCTTTAATTAATTAACATAAAAGTTCAGCATAAATGTGCTTTAAAATCAATAAATAAATAAATAAATAAATAAATAAATAAATAAATAAATAAATATCTTCACGCAATTCCCAATACAGGGGTAGACAGAGGTCAAGTCTAGACAATTAAGTCCCTTTGACCCACCTTCCACCGAAGATATTTTCGGGACAACGTAACAGGTGGTGAGCCATCGCCGCCTTTATGTCCAAGCCAACGACGAAATTCGTACATAAGTTTTGAAAAACTCATTGGTACTGCCACCTGGGGATCGAACTCGGGTCTATTGACTCAGGGTGCGACCACTTAACCACTCGGCTATCGTGACTTTTTTTAATCCAAATTGCATATTAAAGTAGGCGATACCGTATTGATAATTGCTAAGTGAAAGTCAGGATTATCAAATTGTCACTTGCAAATGGATAACAGATGGCGCCTATGCCAATAAACAAGGCATAAGTAATATAAGAGAATACAGAGTTTAAATTTCAACTGATGCGTGTAATGCACGGTGAATCGAAGGTAAGAGCGTCGCCACGAAACGGCGAAGATCGCGGGTTCGAATTCCGCCCGTGTCCGATGAAATTTTAACTTTGTTCTCTTTAATTAATTAACATAAAAGTTCAGCATAAATGTGCTTTAAAATCAATAAAATTGCATATTAAAGTAGGCGATACCGTATTGATAATTCCTAACTGAAAAGTCAGGATTATCAAATTGTCACTTGCAAAAGGGATAACTGCTTGAGTTATAATTTAAAAAATGGTTTAACTCTAGTACAATAATTTTAATTCTTTTTGTATTGCATTGTCAAAAATATTATAAAACTAAAACAAAAAAAATAACTTCACGCCATTCCCAATACTGGGGTACACAGAAATCTGGACAATTAAATCCACCAAAACAAACATATGAAAAATTATACAAAATATTACGCAAAAAGTAATATGAAACCAAGATAACATGACACATGCGTTTATTAAATATCTATGAAAACTTACAGGATCTTTTGTAACACGATGTGACCGTGAATGAGCATAATACTCACAGATTGCGTCTGTGTCAAGGGCAACTTGACAATTAAGTCCCTTTGACCCACCTTCCACCGAAGATATTTTCGGGACAACGTAACAGGTGGTGAGCCTGTCGCCGCCTTTATGTCCAAGCCAACGATATCTGAGTTCGATCCTACGGCCGGCACTATCAACATTTTAAAGTGATTTTAAGTCTACTGTAATTATTATTTTTGTCAAATTCCATTTAAATCCGTTGTTTTAAGAAATATATATATATATATATATATATATATATATATATATATATATATATATATATATATATATATATATATATATATATATATATATATATATATATATATATATATATATATATATATATATATATATATATATATATATATATATATATATATATATATATATATATATATATATATATATATATATATATATATATATATATATATATATATATATATATATATATATATATATATATATATATATATATATATATATATATATATATATATATATATATATATATATATATATATATATATATATATATATATATATATATATATATATATATATATATATATATATATATATATATATATATATATATATATATATATATATATATATATATATATATATATATATATATATATATATATATATATATATATATATATATATATATATATATATATATATATATATATATATATATATATATATATATATATATATATATATATATATATATATATATATATATATATATATATATATATATATATATATATATATATATATATATATATATATATATATATATATATATATATATATATATATATATATATATATATATATATATATATATATATATATATATATATATATATATATATATATATATATATATATATATATATATATATATATATATATATATATATATATATATATATATATATATATATATATATATATATATATATATATATATATATATATATATATATATATATATATATATATATATATATATATATATATATATATATATATATATATATATATATATATATATATATATATATATATATATATATATATATATATATATATATATATATATATATATATATATATATATATATATATATATATATATATATATATATATATATATATATATATATATATATATATATATATATATATATATATATATATATATATATATATATATATATATATATATATATATATATATATATTAGTTTTTTTTTTCAAAAGTAAAACAAAAGTAATTTTCTGAGGTCTGGCCGTTTTGCCTTGTTGTTTCCGATTCCTTAACACAAGTGCTTAAACTGCTTACTTTGGAATCAGAGGAACATATGTTGTCACTATCTATGTGTGGATTTATTTAATTTATTTACTCTGGCTACCCTGTCAGCTATGGGATGAGGAAGGGCGCATGAACATATTTATTCATTTATTATTATTTACTAACTTCGCTGTTTACTTGAGTTTTTTTTTACTGATACGCAATTTTCATTGATTTTAAAGCATGTGATTTATACCTCAGTGGTCGCGGGTTCGAAGTTTGCCTCTGTTCGAACTGAACTTTGATGTCTACAAATGGGAGTACGTAGCGGCAATAAAACATCACGTCCGGCTGCGTGTCCGACAAACAACAAAACATTACAGCTATTGTTTCCTTTCCCGGATGACACAGATCCCTTAAAGGATAACAAGAATACTTACACTTTATAGACTTAGTTAGAAACATGAACAATAACTTTTATTTATTTATCTTCACGCATGACACATCTTGTCGTGAGGCGTGACTATGTACCACCACCTTTTCTTCCCGTGGGTGTCGTAAGAGGCGACTAAGGGAAAAGCTTAGAAATGTCATCCTTCTTCTTCTTCTTTACAGCCTATAAAGAGTTGCTGCTGAATATAGCCTTCTGTCAAAGATTACTTCAAAATCACATTGTCAATCGATAAATGGCGGGACGAACGTCTCGAAATATACCAGGCTAAAACACTATATACAGCATAACGGCCATCAGTGACCAAGCCAACGATATCTGAGTTCGATCCTACGGCCGGCACTATCAACATTTTAAAGTGATTTTAAGTCTACTGTAATTATTATTTTTGTCAAATTCCATTTAAATCCGTTGTTTTAAGAAATATATATCCATACCGAAAAAATTTGTATGGACGTAGCGTGAATCCGGATGAAAGAGGAAGTCTTTCAACCTGCGAAAACTGCTAACTGCTTGAGTTATAATTTAAAAAAATGGTTTAACTCTAGTACAATAATTTTAATTCTTTTGTATTGCGTTGTCAAAAATATTATAAAACTAAAACAAAAAAATAACTTCACGCCATTCCCAATACTGGGGTACACAGAAATCTGGACAATTAAATCCACCAAAAACAAACATATGAAAAATTATACAAAATATTACGCAAAAAGTAATATGAAACCAAAATAACATGACACATGCGTTTATTAAATATCTATGAAAACTTACAGGATCTTTTGTAACACGATGTGACCGTGAATGAGCATAATACTCACAGATTGCGTCTGTGTCAAGGGCAACTTGACAATGTATCACAGCTTTTGGAGGGTTGCCGAGAATACAAGACGCCGGGGTGTCTGGCAACCTTGACACTTGCACACGGCTAGAAAACGTTCTCCAGTTTTGGCAGCAAATTTAAAATAAAAGTGTTATTGTTTTATAAATATATATTAGTTTTTTCATCACAAAATTATTAATATGAAAGAAACGAAAGAGTTATGTAAGGATCGCGACATTTGGTTATATGTTCCTAGCTATCCATCAGGGATTGTTTATGAAGAAAAGTCAGTTCATTTAGGTATTCACAAAATGTTATTCTCTTCCTCTATGACAGGAATAACGAAAGTGGACAAACAAAACATTTGACACATGATTGTATGATGATGATGACAAAAAGTTTTCACGTCACTATAAATAAATAAATATCTTCACGCAATTCCCAATACAGCGGTAGACAGAGGTCGAGTCTAGACAATTGAGTCCCTTCGACCCACGCGACGCGAATACTACACATTTGCTTGTCAAATCTGATATAATGGTAGGGCCCATCTAGTATGTGATCACCGACTGCAGACTTCCTTGAGCGTCTATGTTTAACATCACCATGTGTTCTTTAACGCCAGTTTTTATAAAAAAAAAACACAAAGCTGATGTTAAACATAGACGTCGACATCCGAAACGTCGGGAAATAAAAATTGTTTGTAAAAACTAATTAAAGACGCGATAAAATCCGAAAATCATTTAATTTTAAATACAGAGAATCTTTCACTGCTGTCCATATAAAGAAGTTCAAATAGCTCAACGTGACATGGAAAGAAGTAAGCTCGGTATTTCCCAGCGTGATATAATCCGCTTCACCAACCTTATTTTACCCTTAAGATGGGTGTTCCGAATTCGAGTCAAGAAACCTGAGCTCCGCCCCTGATGGTAGACTCGTACCAATGTGTTTTTTTAAAACTTATGTACGATTTTCATCGTCAGCCTGGACTTAAAGACAGCGCCAGGCTCACCACCGACACGATATCCCAAAACAAATATTCAGTGGACAGTGGGTCGAAGTGACTTAATAGTCTTTATCTGTATCTATCCCAGTATTGGGAATAGCATGAAGATATTTCTCTTAAAGAATTTTCTTATTTATCTCTTACACAGCAAGATAATCGTGCGTCACCTGAAGTGATTACCAACGTTGTAAGACTCTCTAAGATCTCTGCAGAACCTTAAAAGACCGGACCAGAGTCATCTCAGAGGTGGAACGTCGTGGAGTCTTATCGCTTGAGGATGCCTTGTTTAGAGACGAAATACGTGTCGCGGTATCATGGGTGATGGTGTATGCTACCTGGAGTCTAGTGTAGTGCCTGTGTATGCGGTGGGGAATGTTATACAATTACTGCAGGCATATGTGGGAGAGAGCGTGGTGATTTACTGCTCTACGGAACTGTGCAATTGTGCAATATTATTCTCAAAGTTACGATGACGGAGTGGTTTGGTGATAGCGATTCGAGTCAAGAGACCCGAGTCTCATATCCCAGCACGTAGCAATGGCTTTTTTCAAAACTTTTTATCACAGCGTAAACGATTTATATCGAAGGCATTAACGTAAAAATTGCGGCAAGTTCATCATCTGTCACGATATCCGAAATAATGTATTCGATGAGCACTTCATTGTCTAGACCTCTGTTTACCCAAGTATAAAAGTTAGGTTACAACTAATTACAAGCATTGATGAGATGAAATTAGTGAATTTTTGTTATTTATAATAAAGGTCACGTATAGTACAGGTACATCACAGTATAACAGTAACGTAATCAAAAGTTTAAACATGAATTTTTTGCGTTGTTATAAAAACTTGGCCTGTTTCAAGTTTATACAAGCCATCAGAGTCAGCTCCTTCCATTTGACCGTATCCAACGAAGAGCGGTTCGAATCGTCGACGAACAAGATCTGTCTGATCGGCTAGATTCCCTGGCTTTGCGAAGAGATGTTGCATCTCTTTGCATTTTTTACAACATGTACTACGGGGAGTGCTCCGAGGAATTGTTCGGATTAATTCCATCCGCTGATTTTCACCATGGTACCTTACAGCATAGTCAAAAATTCCATCACCACCATCTTGATGCTTGGCATTCCACCACAATGCGTTTTTCGCGGAATTTTCTGCGACTCACTTGAACTTTATGGAATGTTCTATCGTCAGCGGTTTTCGGGACCAATACAACTTAGAGACCTTCAAGAAAAGAGCCTATACCTTCCTCAAAGGCAGGCAACTCATCTGCTATGCCTGTGGTATTGCAGGTGAGCATGGGCGGCGGTAATTGATAACCCTCAAAACACAATTGACTAAAAATATTTATAAATAGTAGTAAAATGATTTTGGGATGACCTGCACAGTATTGCGGGCAGTCAATGGCAGTGGTAGGATCTTTATTTGTGGCAATATTTTAGGGTAAGCGAGAACAGGAGGGAAATAAGTATTAAATGACAAAAAGAAAGAACAGTATATTGTTTTATTATTAAAAGAGTGTAGTTTAAAACAGTGATACTGCCATATGTTATTATGTTTATAAATAAATATCTTCACGCAATTCCCAATACAGGGGTAGACAGAGGTCGAGTCAAGACAATTAAGTCCCTTCGACCCACCTTTCACCGGAGATATTTTCGGGACAACGTGACAGGTGGTGAGCCCGTAGCCGTCTTTAGGCAACGATATAATTCGTACATAAGTTTTTAAAAAAAACCCATTGGTACGAGCTTGCCACTTGGGGATCGAACTCGGGTCTCGAAAATTGACTCGAAAATCCGACCACCCCACCACTCGGCTATTTGTTATTATGTTTCATTACAGATTTTGTTGTGTCATCTATTGTCTAATATGTATTGTAAATTGACTTTTAAAAATATAATATGGTGGGTTTGAAATGTTCCCTTTTAGTTTTTCTTTTCCGTTTACGTTTTTTGAATACTTGAAATATCTAGATAACATCACCGATGTAGTTATAGATAGATAGATAGATAGAATACTCTTTATTGCACACCAACACAGAAAATATACAATATTAAATTTTGTAAGACTGTGGTGACACAAATGGCGGTCTTATCGCTAAAAGCGATTTCTTCCATACAACCTTTAGTAAAGGCTATAGTAAAGGCTTGGACATAAAGACGGCGACGGACTCACCACCTGTCACTTTGTCCCGAAAATATCTTCGGTGGAAGGTGGGTCGAAGGGACTCAATTGTCTAGACTCGACCTCTGTCTACCCCCTGTATTGGGAATTGCGTGAAGATATTTATTTATTTATAGTGACGTGAAAACTTTTTTGTCATCATCATCATACAATCACGCCTCTTTCCCGTAGGTGTAGGCAAATACCACTTCTTTCTAGTTGCTACGATCCTTAAATACTTGTTTTGCTTCGTCCACTTTCGTTATTCCCGTCATAGAGGAAGAGAATAACATTTTTGTGAATACTCTAAATGTACTGACTTTTCTTCATAAACAATCCCTGATGGGATAGCCAGGGAACATATAACCAAATGTCGCGATCCTTACAAAACTCTTTCGTTTCTTTCATATTAATAATTTTGTGATGATACAAAACTAATATATATATTTATAAAACAATAACACTTTTATTTTAAATTTGCTGCCAAAACTGGAGAACGTTTGCTAGCCGTGTGTAAGTGTCAAGGTTGCCAGACACCCCGGCGTCTTGTACTCCCGGCAACCCTCCAAGAAGCTGTGATACATTGTCAAGTTGCACTTGACACAGACGCAACCTGTGAGTATTATGCTCATTCACGGTCACATCGTGTTACAAAAGATCCTGTAAGTTTTCATAGATATTTAATAAACGCATGTGTTATGTTATCTTGGTTTCATATTACTTTTTTGCGTAATATTTTGTATAATTTTTCATATGTTTGTTTTTGGTGGATTTAATTGTGCAGATTTCTGTGTACCCCAGTATTGGGAATGGCGTGAAGTTATTTTTTGTTTTAGTTTTATAATATTTTTGACAATGCAATACAAAAGAATTAAAATTATTGTACTAGAGTTAAACCATTTTTTAAATTATAACTCAAGCAGTTAGCAGTTTTCGCAGGTTGAAAGACTTCCTCTTTCATCCGGATTCACGCTACGTCCATACAATTTTTTTCGGTATGGATATATATTTCTTAAAACAACGGATTTAAATGGAATTTGACAAAAATAATAATTACAGTAGACTTAAAATCACTTTAAAATGTTGATAGTGCCGGCCGTAGGATCGAACTCAGATATCGTTGGCTTGGTCACTGATGGCCGTTATGCTGTATATAGTGTTTTAGCCTGGTATATTTCGAGACGTTCGTCCCGCCATTTATCGATTGACAATGTGATTTTGAAGTAATCTTTGACAGAAGGCTATATTCAGCAGCAACTCTTTATAGGCTGTAAAGAAGAAGAAGAAGGATGACATTTCTAAGCTTTTCCCTTAGTCGCCTCTTACGACACCCACGGGAAGAAAAGGTGGTGGTACATAGTCACGCCTCACGACAAGATGTGTCATGCGTGAAGATAAATAAATAAAAGTTATTGTTCATGTTTCTAACTAAGTCTATAAAGTGTAAGTATTCTTGTTATCCTTTAAAGGATCTGTGTCTTCCGGGAAAGGAAACAATAGCTGTAATGTTTTGTTGTTTGTCGGACACGCAGCCGGACGTGATGTTTTATTGCCGCTACGTACTCCCATTTGTAGACATCAAAGTTCAGTTCGAACAGAGGCAAAGTTATTGAATAATAATACTTTCTGATATCTTTATATGGAATTTAACCTAGTAAAACAAATTCTTTGTAAAATTAAAAAAAAATGTAAATTAAATAATTCTCGATTACTGAGTAGTTGGATCATCGGAATCCTAGTCCAAAGACTAGTTCGATCCCCAGTAAGAAGTATCGCAGTTTTCAAAAACTTTAGTACTACAGGCTCATCACCAGTCACCTTTAAACAAAAATAATATCCGGCTTGAAACTAAGCTGAAGTATTTGTGTAAAGGACTAAGTTGTCGCATTGGCTTCCCTTGTTTTGGGAAATGCGTGGAATGGAAATGCGTAAGCATCCGGGTTCGATTCCCAGTCGGCTCAATGTAGAAAAATCTTTTTCTACATTTTCACGGGTCTTAGTGTTTATCGTACCTTCGATGTTTCCGATTTTATACCACAAGTGCTTAAGGTACTTACCTCGGGATCAGTGCAATGTATGTTGTACCAGTGATGTTATCCATATTTATTTATTTATTTAAAAAAAAATGTGATAAATGTTTTATAATAAGTGTCAATTAAATAAAACAAAACGTTAAAATCGAAAGCTCGTAACTCGTCACTCAAAAATTGCAGTTAATTTCCCTCCATATGTTTGTATCACCTCCATATGGTTGTTACACATTATTACACAGCAATTTTATAAGCAAGTTTAGAGCATATAATTTCTACTTAACTTTATGTTATTAAATTAAAGAAAAAAATGATTTTAAAATTTCAACTGACACGAGCGGGATTCGAACCCGCGACCACTGCGGTATAAATCACATGCTTTAAAATCAATGAAAAATTGCGTATCAGTAAAAAAAACTCAAGTAAACAGTGAAGTTAGTAAATAATAATAAATGAATAAATATGTTCATGCGCCCTTCCCTCATCCCATAGCTGACAGGGTAGCCAGAGTAAATAAATTAAATAAATCCACACATACATAATGACATCATATGTTCCTCTGATTCCAAAGTAAGCAGTTTAAGCACTTGTGTTAAGGAATCGGAAACAACAAGGCAAAACGGCCAGACCTCAGAAAATTACTTTTGTTTTACTTTTGAAAAAAAATATTGGTGACCTACCTCCTGCGAATCCAATTCTTTTTTTTTGATTTTTGTAATGTCACCGGAACTTAGGAACACCAATACAGGTAGTGAGACTGTAGCCATCTGGGCGGAATTTCATAACAACGCCTTAATACAAACTTCGGCTTTTACAATATTACTTGGATAATGTACAATAACAAAAAAAATATCTACACGCTATTTTCAATATTGGGGCAGATAGACGTCCAGACAATTAAGTCCTTTCGTCCCACCTTCCACCGAAGACATTTTGGGACAACGTGACCAATGCTGAGCCTGTCGCCATCTTTATGTAAACGATAAAATCGTACATAAATTTTGATGAGTATCATGATCATGGAGTACCATGACCATGATCAGTATGAACTGGAGATCGACTCGGGTCTCTTGTCTCGAAAATCGATCACGCAACCTCTCAGCTATAGTGACAATTATTTTGCTAAATATAGGCCTCCCCAAAAGATTGCCACCATTTTCACCAAAGCTTTTCCTGTTCTTCATCGTCCTTCTCGATAATTGTTATCCCTATCTATTTATTTATTTTCTATCTTTCTTCTTTGTTAATAACAAAGAAGAAAGATAGAAGATTAAAGAGAAAAAAGTTAAAATTTCATCGGACACGGGCGGAATTCGAACCCGCGATCTTCGCCGTTTCGTGGCGACGCTCTTACCTTCGATTCACCGTGCCTCACACGCATCAGTTGAAATTTAAACTCTGTATTCTCTTATATTACTTATGCCTTGTTTATTGGCATAGGCGCCATCTGTTATCCCTTTTGCAAGTGACAATTTGATAATCCTGACTTTTCACTTAGGAATTATCAATACGATATCGCCTACTTTAATATGCAATTTTATTGATTTTTAAAGCACATTTATGCTGAACTTTTATGTTAATTAATTAAAGAGAACAAAGTTAAAACTTTAACTTTTTTAACTATGCCAATAAACAAGGCATAAGTAATATAAGAGAATACAGAGTTAAAATTTCAACTGATGCGTGTAAGACACGGTGGCTGGGAGGTAAGAGCGTCGCCACAGATCGGCGAAGGTCGCGGGTTCGAATCCTGTCCGTGTCAGTTCAAATGTTAACTTTTTTCTCTTTAATATCATAAAAATTCAGTATACATATGCTTTAAAAATCATTAAAATTGCATATTTTCTTCTTTTTTCAATCCCTAGTTCTTCTGGTGTTACAATTGATAGGAAACCTTGCTAGGAAGGGATTGCCATGATATTCACGCTAGGTAAGCGGATTGACGAGCGCTGTACCAGACACCTTACATCTTAGACCCTATGGGCCATCACCGGTGTACTGAATTCTAGTATACTAATTTTCAGGGTGGATATGCCACCATCTGTCAGCAGGTGTAGCTATTTACAATGCTTTTCCTTTGTCACCTCTTACGACACCCACGGGGAAAACGATTTGACTTAAGAACTCAAATTAAGAAGCTAAAACACTTGTGTCATGGAATCAGAAACAACGAAGGCACCATACACCCAGACCTGAGACACTATAGAAAAGTGGTTTTCTACTTTGATCTGTCCGGGTATTGAACTCAAGAACTCAGAGCTAGGGACATCTTCAAAATTGGTGTGCCACTTCTAGAAGCCGTTACGCTATCAATAAATAAATAAATTTTCACTATCGAAGGCATTTATTAGCCTAAGTGCAGGCTTCATATACTGTCTTAATGAATCAGTGTCAATAACTTAACATCATATGTATAACTTTTTTCCTACCTACCTTTCAATTAAAAGAAAGAAGAAAAATCTCAGTTTCAGAGAATCTTAAAAAGTAATAACAACACGATTTTTACGACGAAAAGCCCAACGTTTACAGTTTGGCGTAAACAAAAACTTTTCATGTCGAAGTGTGAGGAAAATCATAAAGCATTTTGGAAACATTCAATGTTTCTGTTTGTTTAGGGTTAGGGGCAAGTAACATACAGTATGTTACGCGACGAGGGTAACAGCGCGTAAAACAAAGAGATAGGTATAAAAAGAGTTAGAAATTGTTCAGAACTATTCATTCAGTTCATTTTCAAATAATATTCTGATAATAATATAATCCGTGTGGTAATGGCGTAAGAATATTGCCACTCCTTTCTTCCGTGGATATTGTAACAGGCGACTAAGAGATACAGCCTTGAATATCGTTGTATCAACCGATGGATTGCGGGACAACCATCTCTAAAAATATCAGACCGAGTATGTGCAGTAGCGTCCGAGGTGCGAGTGGTCTGGTACTGCGATCGCCAATCCGCGGCGCAATATGGTTATACTGTTTACTAGTTTGCGTCAAAGGTCCAACATGATCCAAATGAATGGTATCCAAGGGAATACTGTTCTTCTCAATTGGATGCAGAAATCCTTCTTGCTTCCTTTCTTTCTTCGTAGCTAACAGGCATGGAATGCATGTCACTATAAAATCTTAAATTTTCTTATCTAATTCTGTTATGTGATAATCTCTTTCAATAGCTTCTTTCATCTTCTTCTTAGAAAAATGTCCATTGCTTGCACCTTCTTCTATACTTCTTTCTCCATAGTCTTAGGTATAACCAGTAATTTCTTATCTCCTTTGTACAATATATCATTTTCATCCCAGTAATCTTAGTACGTATTTTCCTTCAAAACTTCTTTTTAGCTGAGAGCCCTCATCCTGATCTTGCGCTTGCTTTACTTGATCATGTAGTGTAGTAACTGCCACAAAGGGATAACGGCTCAAAGCATCGACACACCTCATTTTTGTTCCAGAACGATGCTCTATTTCGAGGTCATATTCATTGAGGAATAATACCCTGCAGGCTATCTTAGCAGAAATATCCTTCTTTTTCAACGTCACTTCAAATGCCTTACAATCTGTGACAATTTTAAAATGTATTACATACAAATACTGCCTGAACTTCTTTATACCTTCAATAATATTGGTTGCCTCCAGTTCATAGCTTGAATACCTTAATTGAGCATTTGTCTTTCCCCATTCCTTATCACATGGCTTTAGTATTTAATTTCCAGTTTGATCAGGTCGGCCTTCTTCCAATTTATCTTTAGCCCATATCCTGAAGCCACTTTCAACACAAGCTGAAGTCGTTCCACTGCTTGTTCTTTACTTTCTGCTGTAATTAAGATATTGTCAATGAAAATCATCATAATGCCTTGCGAAATCAAATCCCTGAAGATAATGCTTATGAATTGCATAAAATACTTTGAGCAGATGGACAAACTGAAAGGAGCTCGAAGGAACTCGAATTGGCCATGGTGTGTCACAAATGATGTATACAGGATAGATTCCTTAGCCACCTTGTGATGAAAGAAACCATTCTTTAAAATTCAAAACACAAAATATTTTGGCTTCACACAGCTTATCTATCATATTGTCGATCACTGGTAATGGAAATTCATCTCTAAAATTTTTTTGTTTAGCAGTCTATAATCTACACAAACCCTAACTGAACCATCTTTTTTCTCACTAATACCAAAGGACTTGAATATTCTGAAAAACTTACTTGTACTGCACCATCATCCATCCATTCCTTTACCTGCTCTACAACTATTCTCTGCTCTGCCAAGGACAAACACCTTGGTCTCTGGGCGAAAGGCACGTCATCTTTAAGAACAATCTTCAGCTCAAAAGGTGCATCTTTCAATTGGATTGGATTATAACCTTCAATACACTGCAAAGCTTTTCCCTTATGGAATAATGCTCAACTTCCAAAGTGGGATCTGAAAAACAACACAACTTAGGCATCCATTCATCACTTTCAGACAAAACTTCACTTTGTACCCATTCATTATCATGGTTATTTTCGTAGTAATTCTAGGCCTAAAATCATATCAAAGACATAACATCTTTGTTCACTATATGAAATAACACGTTTTGATAGTTTTTCCGTCGATTGTAATGTCCAAGAACATCTTTCCTAATGAATTCACCATCGTACGTCCGAGTCCGTCAAACATAAGTTATCTTCGTATTTTTCTGTTCCAACAGTAATGAAACGCTCGTCCGTCATGAAATTGAACTCGCTGCCGGATTCAATTAAAGCGTTCACTGTTAATTCATTAATCTTGACACTAATCATCGGCTTCGTTGAGAGATTTCTTGTTTTTACGTTATTTTCCACCTGCATAGCCTCGTTTCCACTTTTTGACGTCTGGCTGTCACAACTGCTGTCACTTGTCGCACCCACCCTGAAGTTAGCTGAGCGCAGTTTTGCCGACTGAGATCCACTACTGCCAACCGCACGATCTTGCGCTGCGTTCGGCGCGGACTGTTTACCGACTTGTGAGGAGCGCTAGCGCTGCGTTCCGTGCTCGCGCCGCCTGTGTGCAAGTGCATCGTGATCCAATATGGCTGTACTGATTACAGCGAAAACACTTGAGACCGTTCCGGACAATGTGTCGAGATATGACTGTTTTTCGCCGCAGTTGTAACAACGTCGAATGGATTTTTCTGTTTTCTTTCTTACAGCTGTTTCGGTTCCCGCTTCTTTCTTCGCATCGTTTACCATCTTCAATTCTAAATTACTAATTTCTCTTTGAGCATAGTGTACGTCGTTACGCCATATAAAATAATTTCGCCTGAGCGCAGTCGATTACATCCACTATGTACTGGATAGCAACATAATCAGGAAATCTCGCTTTTTCCCCAATTCTCTCATCGCAAGCATATACTGATAGTAGCTTTCGTCCTTACGCTTCATTCTATTTGCCATCAGCTCATGCATTTCTTTACTGTTGATTACATCGGAAACTCCTTTTGTATAGTCGTCTTGAGCTCGTCGTATGTCTTGAATACCTTTTCTGACTTCAACCATAATGCCGCCGTGCCACACACGTGCTCGACTACAGGATAAAGGCTTTTCTCATGTGGCATTTCTCAGGTGGCAGGCGCGTACCAATGTGTTTTCAAAACCTATGTACGATTCACATCGTTGGCTTTGACATAAAGACGGCGGCGGGCTCACCACCACGTTATCCCAAAAAAATGTCTTCGGTGGAAAGTGGGTCGACGGGACTTAATTGTCTAGAATAGACCTCTGTCTACCCCTGTATTGGGAATAGCGTGAAGGTAGTTATTTATTTATTTCATATGATTGATTTTCTACAATCACTTCTTTCGACCAGTAGCTCTCGATACATGAGGCTTATAATTATATTATCTTTACGAAGTATTAGGAATGCTGGGTTAGACAGAGTTCGAGTCATTACAATAGTTTCGACGCACCTTTTGCTGGTGCTTATTTGTGGAAGTCTTATGTCTAGCCAACGCTATTACATGCTACCGTATACATGCATAAACAAATATTTACATAAAATATATTCATCCCACTTTTAAATATGAATGTCCCTTTCCTTTTATGATTATCATGTTGTTACTGAAGGTACATAATTAACGGCATATAAAAATTATTTACTCATCGATACAATTTACCAATATTACATCCATCGATTGATTAAACTATAAACCTATCTCACTTTTATAATTAGGCTTCTCTAATAGAAAAGAAACAGGTGGAAGAAACTACATAGATATTCTATCTTTTGTATTTTTAAAATAACGAAAATACAGTTTCAAATATTAAATGATTAGAGATAGCATTGGAACGTTCAACTCATTCCTAGAAATTTTGAAAGAAGCATGAAATGGAATGAATTCAATCACGTTATTGTTTTAAATTCATTTCGAGATTATTATTACTCCTAAAGTTACGACAGCCGATTGGTTGGGTGGTCGGAATTTCGAGTCAAAAGACCGAGTTAAATCCCAGGTGGCAGGTTCGTACCAATGGGTTTCTGAAAACCTATGTACGATTCACATCGTTGGCTTTGACATAAAGACGGCAAAGGGCTCATCACCTGTCACGTTATCCCAAAAATGTCTTCGATGGAAGGTGGGTCGAAGGGACTTTATTATCTAGACTAGACCTCTGTCTACCCCTGTATTGGGAATAGCGTGAAGGTAGTTATTTATTTATTTCATATGATTGATTTTCTACAATCACTTCTTTCGACCAGTAGCTCTCGATACATGAGGCTTATAATTATATTATCTTTACGAAGTATTAGGAATGCTGGGTTAGACAGAGTTCGAGTCATTACAATAGTTTCGACGCACCTTTTGCCGGTGCTTATTTGTGGAAGTCTTATGTCCTAGCCAACGCTATTACATGCTACCGTATACATGCATAAACAAATATTTACATAAAAAATATATTCATCCCACTTTTTAAATATGAATGTCCCTTTCCTTTTATGATTATCATGTTGTTACTGAAGGTACATAATTAACGACATATAAAAAATTATTTACTCATCGATACAATTTTCCAATATTACATCCATCGATTGATTAAACTATAAACCTATCTCACTTTTATAATTAGGCTTCTCTAATAGAAAAGAAACAGGTGGAAGAAACTACATAGATATTCTATCTTTTGTATTTTTTTAAAATAACGAAAATGCAGTTTCAAACATTAAATGATTAGAGATAGCATTGGAACGTTCAACTCATTCCTAGAAATTTCGAAAGAAGCATGAAATGGAATGAATTCAATCACGTTATTGTTTTAAATTTATTTCGAGATTATTATTACTCCTAAAGTTACGACAGCCGATTGGTTGGGTGGTCGGAATTTCGAGTCAAAGACCGAGTTCAATCCCCAGGTGGCAGGTTCGTACCAATGGGTTTTCCTGAAAACCTATGTACGAATTAAATCGTTGGCTTGGACATAAATACGGCAAAGGGCTCATCACCCGTCACGTTATCCCAAAAAATGTCTTCGATGGAAGGTGGGTCGAAGGGACTTTATTATCTAGACTAGACCTCTGTCTACCCCTGTATTGGGAATTGCGTGAAGATATTTATTATTATTACTACGACAGAAAAAAAAACACATTTTTTATGGTGTGGTACCAAGTGAAGTCAGGTTGCTGCTATGAATAATGAAGAAATGTACTGAAGAAAGTAATGAATAAATAAAATAAATATAAATATCTTCACGCAATTCCCAATACAGAGGTAGACAGAGGTCTAGTCTAGACAATTGTCCCTTTGACCCACCTTCCACCGAAGATATTTTCGGGCCAACGTGACAGGTGGTGAGCCCGTCGCCGTCTTTATGTCCAAGCCAACGATATAAATCGTACATAGGTTTTTGAAAAACCCATTGGTACAAGCCTGCCACCTGGGGACCGAACTCGGGTCTCTTGACTCGAAATTCCAACCACTCGGCTATCATGGCGGTCACGTGGTGTCAGTAAATATTTTAATTAGATTTCTTTTAAAGAAATTCTAGACATAATAAGACATTAAGAACTCTCAGGGCTTTCATAAGCTACAATGGAATCAAAGTTAAATAGTACAGATAATGAAATTTGTACTGACTTGAAAGACATTAAACTTGTAGATTTATTCTACTTTGGTACAAAAAGGATTATTACAAGTTCAAATAAAGTTACATATTAATGTCATGATAGCCGAGTGGTTCGATGATCCGGAATTCGAATCTAGAGACAAGAGTTCGCGCTATATATTTTCCTCGCCATTCGGTCGTCACTCATTCGCTCAATGTGCTCAAAACATTTAAGCACGCTTTTATTCATTACAGTGAAAAGATGATCTTTCAAACCGGACATATTGCGATTCTCTTCGCTTCGTTTTCTGTCGGCCTTGGAAGCGCCGCATATTCGACGAATAGATCTCATCTCTTCAAGAGGAAGCTTATTGTAAATGTTTAGAAATTCTGCCAACAGCCAAAAATTCTATAGTGGGGTCTGCGATAGGTCGCTTGCTCACTATATAGCCTTACATTCGTTCGTAAACCGTTAACAGTTACAAGCATTGGTGCTTACTTCAAGTTATTAAAGAAATTTTAGAAAAATGAGACGGTACGACTTTCTAGAGCGTAGTGACCGTGCCTTCGAAGCGTAGAGCAGGGTACGAATGTAATCATTAGAGCAATCATTTGTGTTAAGAATATGAAAGCTTGTACTGGAGTCAATTAAATACATATATTTGTATAAATATTTATATATGTATTATTGTATAATTATTAATATTGTAATATTAGCTAATTTACAAGATGGAGATGACAGGTTCATCAGTTGTCAAGCTGTTCCAAATGTGCTCCGGTGAAATAACGATCGTAAAGGCTACATAGCCTGAATCTCTAGCTACCTGGCATTAGAAAATGACTGTAGATAGAAGGAATTAAAATGCTTTATGAAAAAATGTAATCTAGACAAATTTTCAAATATATACCTTAATGTACACTTAATTAGTAATACTTTGTAAATGATAAGTACAAATTAAGGGCTGTCCACCTAAGTACGGCCTCACCGTTGTAATTGGTGCTTTGAGGCGGCTATGCCCAATCTGCGGCCGCACTAAGTGCTTTCTATGTAACAGATGGGGCTGTTATCATTTACAGAACCTCGTGTTTTCCATTATTTACCAATAATTAGTAAATTAATTGAACATTAAATGGGTATCGTAAGATGCCACTAAGGAAAAACCTATAAAATGGCAATGGTTGCCAACAGACTTATTTACCCAACAACAAACTTTAACATGATTAATGATGAAATAAACGATTTGATAAAACTTAAATAATTCTTAGTTAATAAATAACGCGTAAAAACGCATTCAGATGAAAAATAAATATTCATTTATTGCCTTTTAACCTAGAGACCAAGCTTTGCAGAATGTTATGATATACATTCATAATTATTAATTATTTAGGTTCACCACCAAGGATTACATCAAACAATAAACACAAAACTTAGTATTAAATATTTTAGGTAAATGTATCCTTAATAAAAAGTAAACAAAACGTTCATAATTGTACGGACTTCGGAAGAACATATTTTTCGTATGTATGGTGTAATATGCACTTTACACCAAAAATTTTATCAAATGAAAAAGTAATTATGTAAAGTTAAAAAATTGATTTATAAGATAATGCTTATGTGCTTAATTATACTGGGTGGGCCATGAATTAGTGAAAAAATCGTATAAAAAAACCATTTAACATATTTTAGAAATCGTTTATTTACGAGAAAGCTAATTAGTTGTAATTTATTTTTTAAAAATTATTTCGTCTAAATGACCACCGTTTCGGTTTTTGCACTCATCTAAGCGAGTCCTGAAGTTTTCGAATACTCTTCTGCAAAGAGACCGCGAGATCGCCGACATCTCTTCGATGCTTTTTCTTTAAGTTGACGCAGTGTATTCGGTTTATCAATGTAGACACAACTCTTTAAATAACCCCATAAAAGAAGTCTGCTGGGGATAGATCTGGACTTCTGGGTGGTCATGGATGTGACCCCGTCTGGATATCAGCTTTTCCGGAAACATGTCTTTGACCACCGGCAAGGACTCGTTCGATGTGTGACACGTGGCTCCATCTTGTTGAAACCATGTGTTACGATTATAGCCAGCAAATTCCAGTAGCATCGGTGCTAAGAACTCCCGTAACATTTTTCACATACTCGGCAGAATTAACAGTAACTGAACGGCCTCGAGAATCTTCAAAAAGTAAGGTCCGATGATTCCTTTTGCTGAAATTGCAGCCCATACAGCTACCTTAGGAGAGCGAAGCTTTAGGATTTTCGCTGCTCCAATACCTGCAATTCTGTTTGATTACATGTCCATTTAGGTGGAAATGGGCTTCGTCAGAAAATAAGATGTTGTGAAAACTACTGAAACATTGTTTCGGCATATGACTTACGCAAATTTAAATCATTAGGGTTAGTTCTTGCACTAGCTGGATGTTATATGGATTTAATTTAAATCTAATTTCAAAATACGGTCTAAAGATGTGCGGGATAATCCTAATTCAGCCGAACGTTTGCGTGTCTATAAATATGGATCACGTCGAACAGAAGTGGAAACTTGCTGCACGTTCTCTTCGCTCCGAGAAGTCCGTGGGCCGCCGGTTTGTTTCACATTTAATGTAGATCCCGTCTCTTCGAACTTCTTCACCCATTTCTTTATTAAAGGAGCACTTGGACACTGACTTAAGTCTTGTAAACCATATTCAACGCGAAATAAGCGTCTCACAGTAATGAGCGAAAAGTCGTTTAAATAAAACTGTTTCACGCAGTAAGCGCGTTGCGGCCCCGTGATTTTTTTGATAACCGTGGTGGAAATGTTTTATGCACGAACGTTCCTTGGCCGGGAGGCCACCGAAACGAACAGTGTAGGGCTCCGAATCTCAGAAGGAGAAGCACACCGACTAAAACCATCCACGGGATGCTGTTGGCCCGGAGGCCTTTACAGCTTCATCTAAGGAGACTTGCGAGGAGGCTCGCAAGTTAGAAGTTGAAGACAATAATGGCTGCTACTGCGAATCGCTGCGTAGAACGAAAGAAGACTTCCGACAAGGGGAGGGCCATGCGATCCGAGGCCCCAGTAGGTTCGGAGGAAAATCTCCTCTCGGATCGCCTTGTATTAACTAGAACAGCTTTTTGTGCCTTGTGTTTTCTAGAATAGCTTCCTGGTTAAATTATAATTTGTTAACTCTTAACATGACAAAACTAACTACATTTGTTTTACTAAATATAAAACTTCACAGCCTAAATTGGATTGTCAAATAAAAATTCATACATGAGCAATTTTTCAAATAACGACTGCTTATGTAAAGCAACAACAAAAGTTGAAACCATAAAGTATTTAGGCGTCATGCTTGATCAGAGACTGTCTTGGCTTTTGCAGTTGGACCAAACAATTAACAGATTAAGGAAACTTATATGGTTATTTAAAACACTGAGACATATTGCAACGAAGGAACTCCTTAAGCAAATTTACGTATCTCTAGCCCAAGGTGCCTTAACTTACTGTATACCAGTCTGGGGTGTAGCAAAAACTAAATTATTTGAACTAGAGAAAGCACAAAATCCCTTCTGAAAGTAATGTATTTTAAATCATATAAGTTTCCCTCTGAACGCCTTTACTCTTTATGTGGTCTTTTCAGTATAAGAAAATTATGTATACTTCATACAGTGCTAAAATACATAAATATCTTCACGCAATTCCCATTACAGGGGAGTGAACCGGGGTCTAGTCTGAACAATTAGGTCTATCGTGGTTTTTTATCTTCAACTTGGTATAACGTGGTTTTAGACATTAATCCTTCATTAGATCTTTCGTCCCACTTTTCTTCGAAGCTCATACGGGCAACGTGATAGGTATGGTTTCCATCGCCGCTGGCCTGAACCCCTACCATTGGAAAGTAAGGTACCAACCAACTAGCCTATAGGATCGTAATATAAAAAAGAATATTTATTGATTTTAACACATGTATGTCTTGCTGGACTTTGTGTTAATTAATGAGAAATTGGGTAAAAGCTCACATGGGACAACGTGACTACAACCCCTACCACTGAAAGCAAGGTCATCACCAAATAACCTACATGATCGTGGGGTAATATACAAATTATATGATGAATATTTATTGATTTTAACACATGTATGTCTTGCTGGACTTTGTGTTAATTAATGAGAAATTGTTACAAAAATGTCTTCACACCATTCCCAAGACTGGGGTAGATATACGTCCAGGAAAATAAGTCCTTTCGACCAACCTTCCACAACTTGATAGGTAAATCGTACGTGAAGATCAAACTCAGGTCTCTTGACGACTAATATTTAAAAAATAATCTTACTTCTAATAAATATCCTTCATATTTATTAGAATTTAGATGCGTAGTTACAAGTTGAATTAATTTCTAGCAGATGACGCCATCGCCCTTCAGAGTCGAACGAAGAAGAGATTTAATCTTAACTGATGCTTCTAGGACACGGTGGTTCGGAGTGTCAATAAGCTAGAGGTCCAGGGTTTGAATCCCGCCCGCACAATTTAATGCAATTATCACACAAGATATTCACGAATAGCTACTATGGGTAATGAAAATAATTACGGATTGCTTTGAAGTCTGTCTAATATAGAATAATGTCGAATTAATTAATTTCTATAGATGACGCCATCGCCCTTCAGAGTCGAACGAAGAAGAGATTTAATCTTAACTGATGCGTCTAGGACACGGTGGTTCGGAGTGTCAATAAGCTAGAGGTCCAGGGTTTGAATCCCGCTCCAAAGTGCAATTTAATGCAATTATCACACAAGATATTCACGAATAGCTACTATGGGTAATGAAAATAATTACGGATTGCTTTGAAGTCTGTCTAATATAGAATAATGTCGAATTAATTAATTTCTATAGATGACGCCATCGCCCTTCAGAGTCGAACGAAGAAGAGATTTAATCTTAACTGATGCGTCTAGGACACGGTGGTTCGGAGTGTCAATAAGCTAGAGGTCCAGGGTTTGAATCCCGCCCGCACAATTTAATGCAATTATCACACAAGATATTCACGAATAGCTACTATGGGTAATGAAAATAATTACGGATTGCTTTGAAGTCTGTCTAATATAGAATAATGTCGAATTAATTAATTTCTATAGATGACGCCATCGCCCTTCAGAGTCGAACGAAGAAGAGATTTAATCTTAACTGATGCGTCTAGGACACGGTGGTTCGGAGTGTCAATAAGCTGGCCCCCCTTATGGGTTGCGAGTTTCGAGGCGGGGGCACTCGCGGGTGTTCATGGGCGGCGGTAATCACTTACCATCACGAGCCACCTGCTCGTTTGCCTCCTATTCTATAAAAAAAAAAAACCTGGGATCGAACTCGGATCTCTTGACTCAGAAATTCCGACCACCCAAACACTCAGCTATCTTGACTTCAATGAATTACATAAATAACTTTACAGTTAAAAGCTCGTAAAGTCGATATTATGACGCTGTAAAACTGCATGAATAATCTATACAAATCTATACATAATTAAATTTGATTGTGTCTGATTGTAATATTGTCATAACCGTTTTTTACTACATGTATATGAATGTATACAGCACATACACAAAATTACATTTTACATGTTTTGTCTGCCTGTCTGTCTGTTTGTTCCGGCTAATCTCTGAAATGACAGGATTAATTTTGGCGATACTCATTGACAGCTAGCTGATGTTATAAGGAGTAACATAGGCTACTTTTATTTTAGAAACATAATTATGGTTCCGCGTTGAGTGGTAAACTGCGGGCAAAGCCGCAGGGGCAACTAGACTGTAAATATAAATATACTACGAGTGAAAGGAGTTAATAAGACTGATTAAGGAATACGCGCCATGATGTTTTAAATTTATGATAAATAAAAATACATAAATATCTTCACGCAATTCCCTTTACAGGGGTAGACAGAGGTCTAGTCTAGACAATTAGGTCTATCGTGGTTTTATCTTCAACTTGGTATAACGTGGTTTAGACATTAATCCTTCATTAGACCTTTCGTCCTACTTTTCTTCGAAGCTCACATGGGCAACGTGATAGGTGGCGAGCCTATCGCCGTCATTCGAACCCCTACCATTGAAAGTAAGGTACCACCAACTAGCCTATAGGATCGTAATATAAAAAAGAATATTTATTGATTTTAAAACATTTAAGTCTTGCTGGTCTTGGTGTTAATTAATGAGAAATTGGTAAAAAGCTCACATGGGACAACGTGACTACAACCCCTACCACTGAAAGCAAGGTCATCACCAAATAGCCTACATGATCGTGGGGTAATATACAAATTATATGATGAATATTTATTGATTTTAAAACATTTAAGTCTTGCTGGTCTTGGTGTTAATTAATGAGAAATTGTTACAAAAATGTCTTCACACCATTCCCAAGACTGGGGTAGATATACGTCCAGGAAAATAAGTCCTTTCGACCAACCTTCCACAACTTGATAGGTAAATCGTACGTGAAGATCAAACTCAGGTCTCTTGACGACTAATATTTAAAAAAATAATCTTACTTCTAATAAATATCCTTCATATTTATTAGAATTTAGATCTTAATAGTTAGAAGTTGGAATAATTTCTAGCAGATGACGCCATCGCCCTTCAGAGTCGAACGAAAAGAGATTTAATCTTAACTGATGCGTCTAGGACACGGTGGTTCGGAGGTGTGTCAATAAGCTAGAGGTCAGGGTTTGAATCCCGCCCGTGCGCAATTTAATGCAATTATCACACAAGATATTCACGAATAGCTACTATGGGTAATGAAAAATAATTACGGATTGCTTTGAAGTCTGTCTAATATAGAATAATGTCGAATTAATTAATTTCTATGATACCAATAAATAAATACATATGGACCACATCACATACATACATTACTCCAATCCCAAAGTAAGTAGCTAAAGCACTTGCTAACAAGCAAAAGCTAAAGTACATTCTAAAGCTAAAGCACGCGTGTTATGGAATCAGAAACAACTAACATACAACAAACATGCAGACCCGAGAAAACTTAGTAAAAGTATTTTCTACATGTACCAATCGGATATCGAACCCGGAATCAACAGAGGTCAATCCACAAACACCCAGAACGGATACAAAGTAAAGCTATTGCTACATTGTCCCGTACCGTATTGTAACGTATTTACTAATTTGACCCGTCCGGGGAATCGAAACCGCGACCTCAGTTGACGACTCCAGATAAACCTGTGTGTATGCTACTCGTCCACACAGGTCGTCATTGTATATTTTTTTAAAATAAAGACATGCAAACATTATTAGAACATTATACATAATTAGAACACGCAAACACTCTGTGACCCAATTGTTTGACGTCATAGCCAGCGAGCTGGCGAGCATGACAGTGTATGATTTGCAGGAGTTTCAAAGCGTGGTGGTTGCAGTTTACATCGGTACGAACTGATTTATAAATAAATATCTACACGCCATTCCCAATACAGGGGTAGACAGTGATCTGGACAATTGAGACCTTTCGACTCACCTCCCACCGGAGTAATTTTTTGGGATAACGTGACAGGTAGTGAGCTCGTCGCCGTCTATGTCCAAACCAACGATGTACATTGTACATAAGTTTTTGAAAAAAAGAGGTATTCTAAACGAATAAAATCGAAGAGGCGGTTCTCATTACGCCCATTAGTTTATAATAAATATATACATAGACAGATAAAACATCACATACATTGCTTTTATCAAGAAGCAAGCAGCTAAAGCACTTGTGCTATGGAATTAGAAACAACGAATGTACCTCAAACATCTGAGTGTTTGTGGTACCTTCACCAACCAACAACAATGTTGTTAGTATGGATCCATAAACATTTATTGAAGTCTAAGTTTGATTTTGATTTGTCTGACCCTTAACAACAGTATGTGTGTATTTATTCATTGGAATAAGAATTTAAATTCGTCTATCGACACAGAGTCTATCTCTAGCAGAAGATAAAAAATTTTATAATGTTGGAAATACAATATTAACTCTTTTCCTAGACATATGTCGGGCACGATCACCTCAGTCCTAGGTGTCATATTAACGTATTTATTTATATGTACATACATTGGAGAAAAGAATATAAAGTTCCCATTTGAAGTTCTTAAAAATATTTTCACACCTTGAAAGAGTATATAGCAATTTGATTTTTGTTGATATATATTTCTATAAAGTATATTACATTAAGTATATTATAAATTAACAAATGAATTCTTTAAATTAATTAATGCATTCTTTACTTATTTAATTTTGTATTATTATTAATTAATATATTTTTCTTAGTCAATGATTATACAACTGTCTGTATTAGACTGTCCTCGCAAGATGCTGCGACGACCTGCAGAACATTGCGGGAAGTCGATGAGTGCAAATGACACAGGACCTTTCTATGTGGCGATCCTTAGGAGGCGTATGTTCAGCAGTAGACTTCTGTTAGACTGTTATGATGACGATGATCATGATAAAGTACATGTCACATGAGATATTGCAATTACACTTTGTTAGTTGAAAGGTCATTTATTGAATGACAACATTTATCGATTGGTCTACCATCTCTAGATGTATGTTTCTGTTTAAATATATTGAGATTTTGATGTTTTATACTTTTTAGTATTTTATTATTGAATATGACCTGTCATACACGCAAATTACTCTCATTTTACTATCTTTATCTCACCAGTGTACATATAGATATCGCGTTCTCATACTTATTATGCGTTTTCGTGTATCTTTCAACATTAACATTATTAAAACAGAGATAAGTAGCTACTTATAATATGTACAGTGGGACAGAGTTAGAAGTTTGTAGGTTTTAAACTTATAACAACTTCAAGTGGTTTTAAGATTAAAGATTGGCTATCGTGACTTTCTTGGATTGGCTAGTGAAGGCATCTCTAAATACTCTATGTACGTCGGTGCACTTGGACAGCTGTCGCAGTTCCGGGGGCTGGTGCGCGGCGGGCTGCTGCCGCCCCGGCGCGGGGCGCGCGGCGGGAGGGGGCAGCGCCCACTCCCGGGACGGGCGCAGCTGCAGCGTGGAGGAGCAGGTCACAAACTGACCCCGTAGCTTAGTTGCTAGCGACCCGCCTTCGAAGCTAGGGGTTGATGATTTACATGTGCATACGAATCCTTTCTGTCCGTGAGTGTCTCGAGAGGCGACAGAGGGAGAGCCCTACCTACCCTACCTATCTCGAAAATACCAGATTAAAATAGCAAACTGGTGACAAAGCGATCGCCAATCCGCCTGAATTATCGCGAGAAGCCTGTAGAATCAATCCTGAAATGGACTTTCATAGGCTGCTTTTATGTATATACTCAAACTAACCGCGTTCGTAGCACTATAACAAAATGAATAGTATCAATGAAATCACTAGCAGGATTAGCTCATTTTGTTCGCGCTAGCTCCTAACACCGGTTATGATAATATACTCGTAAAGATGTGAATGATAAATGACAGGATATATCAGAGCACTTTATTACGTAACTGATATCTAGTTCCTAACCATGACATAATTAATATTCTAAATGATATATAAACATTTAAAACGTTAAGATATTTGCACGTTCCTCGCCAGGTATCCGAGCTGCTGCGCCGCTGCACAGACCCCACTTCCTCGGCGTCACCAGGTCCAATTGGAGCCCTGGATCTAGTCACGAACGATGCGATGCGATATTGAAATTGAGCTGAAACTCGAATTAAAACTATGTCCTCTCCGAACTAAGAAATTTAGTAATAATTTGTTATATTGTGTTATATTTTTATAATAAATGGAAACTGACATGTTTTAACTGTTTTATTTCTTTAACAATCTACGCAAAAACGACGATAAGCTCGCCGCTACCTGTCACGTTGTCCCAAAATCTTCGGTGAAAGGCGGGTCGGAAGGATTTAATCGTCTAGAATTCTGTCTACCTCTGTATTGGAGGAATATATGTGAATATGTTTCTAAAATAAAAAATCGCCTACTAGCCCACGTTAAGCCACAAAAAATCAGCTTTCTGCCAGTGTATATCCCGTTGAAATCGGTCTAGCCGTCTCAGAGACTAGCCGGAACAAACGGACAGACATCTGAAACGTCTGGACCGATTTTGACGGGACTTTCACTGGCGGTAGCTGATGTTCTAAGGTGTGACTAAGGCTAGCATTATTTTAGAAACAATAATTAGGGTTTCGCGTTAACTACAAAACCGCGAGAAGAGCCGCAGGGGGCAGCATTTAGTCGAAGGCTGTTACACAACTAAGCTTACTTACTTAGATGCTGCACCGACAAAAGCTTATGTTACTTTCGACTTATACGGCCCCCATATATAACGTACACACATAACAGCTTGCAGTAGTCCACTGCTGGACATAGGCCTCTCGCGTGCCGTAATCGCCACGCTTGGCAGGCAGATTGGCGATCGCACTACCAGACACCTCGCAACCTAACCTAACATTTGTACTTAGGACGGGTATTATTCCTTGGGGCATCTATGATGATATTATTCCTTGGGGCATATAGACTAAGGGAAAATCTTAAAGAGTAAATCTACTTTTCTACATGTCTCGGGACTGGGTATTTGTGGCCTATTCGTTGTTTCTTATTCCATAACACAAGTGAGTTTGCTACTTACGCATGAGACATCGGAGCAATGTATGTGATTTTCAACATATCACTGTTTCTACGTATGTATTCTTGGGTTAATTAATGTTTAGAGAGCCTTAAGATATAATTACAAATTCATAGTTAATTATTCAATCCAAATGTGACTAAGGCCATTTATGGCAATGTGTCCAATAGTATTTTAACATAAGCCTACAAGAGATATTGTTTTGACTAATTTTTCAGTGTTCATAGCTATTGCGTTAATTAATGTTTACATAGTTTTAAGGGATAGTTATAAATCCATTGTTTTTAATATTTAATTTTAATATACTGAGGCTATTTATAAAAATAGTATTTGTAATAAGATTTCTTATATAATAATACTATCTTAACATTGGTTTTAAAAGGGACGTTGTTTTGATAGATGTTTGATGATGTTCAGTGTTCAAGTTAAACGGTCAATTAAAGTTTACTAAGTTCAATGGGGTTGCGTTAGATTCGCAATAATATAGCTCTACGAAGCCTAAATGTACTATACTAAAGTGTAAAATATTAAAAGCTTCAAATAAAAGCAAAAAGTAGATAAAGTGAATCAGGAAAATTAAGGATAATTAAATATTATTTTAACATTGGCTTAAAAGGGATGTTGTATTGACAAACTAGCCAGGGGCATTCGATTCTGCAACCATGTTTGATGTTAGACGCAACATACAATTAAAAACTACTTTTGTTTTCATATTTTAATTAATGTTGTTAGTGTGGATCAATAAACATTTATTGAAGTCTAAGTTTGATTTTGATTTGTCTGACCCTTGACAACAGTATTTATTCATTGGAATAAGAATTTAAATTCGTCTATCGACACAGAGTCTATCTCTAGCGGAGATAAAACAGGCGAAATAAATTATTTTTAATGTCGGAAATATAATATTAACTCTTTTCCTAGACATTAGTTGGGCACGATCACTTCAGCCGAGGTGTCATATTAACGTATTTATTTATTTGCTTGTATATATACATACATTGGAGAAAAGAATATAAAATTCCCATTTGAAGTTCTTAAAATATTTACACACCTTGAAAGAGTATATAGCAATTTGATTTTTGTTGATATGTATACATATTTCTATAAAGTACATTATATTAAGTATATTATAAATTAACTAATGAATTCTTTAAATTAATTAATGAATTCTTTACTTATTTAATTTTGTATTATTATTAATTAATATATATTTCTTAGTCAATGATTATACAACTGTCTGTATTAGACTGTCTCCCGCAAGATGCTGCGACGACCTGCAGAACATTGCGGGAAGTCGATGGGTGCAAATGACACAGGACCTTTCTATGTGGCGATCCTTAGGAGGCGTATGTTCAGCAGTAGACTTCTGTTAGACTGTTATGATGACCATGATCACGATAAAGTACATGTCACATGAGATATTGCAATTACACTTTGTTAGTTGAAAGGTCATTTATTGAATGACAACATTTATCGATTGGTCTACCATCTCTAGATGTATGTTTCTGTTTAAATATATTGAGATTTTGATGTTTCATACTTTTTAGTATTTTAGTATTGAATATGACCTGTCATACACGCAAATTACACTAATTTTTACTAACTTTATCTCATGCACACCAGTGTAGATATCGCGTTCTCATACTTATTATGCGTTTTCGTGTATCTTTCAACATTAACATTATTAAAACAGAGATAAGTAGCTACTTATAATATGTACAGTGAGGACAGAGTTAGAAGTTTGTAGGATTTAAACTTATAACAACTTCAAGTGGTTTTAAGATTAAAGATTGGCTTTTGTGACTTTCTTGGATTGGCTTGTGAAGGCTAAATACTCTATGTACGTCGGTGCACTTGGACAGCTGTCGCAGTTCCGGTGGCTGGTGCGCGGCGGGCTGCTGCCGTCCCGGCGGGAGGGGGCAGCGCCTACTCCCGGGACGGGCGCAGCTGCAGCGTGGAGGAGCAGGTCACAAACTGACCCCGTAGCTTAGTTGCTAGCGACCCCGCCTTCGAAGCTAGGGCTTGATGATTTACATGTGCATACGAATCCTCTCTGTCCGTGAGTGTCTCGAGAGGCGACAGAGGGATGGCCCTACCTACCCTACCTATCTCGAAAAACACCAGATTAATATAAGCAAACTGGTGACAAAGCGATCGCCAATCCGCCTGAATGACCGCGAGAAGCCTGTAGAATCAATCCTGAAATGGACTTTCATAGGCTGTTTTTATGTATATACTCAAACTAACCGCGTTCGTAGCACTATAACAAAATGAATAGTATCACTGAAATCGGTACAGCCCGTTCTGTGATATCAGTATCACTTGCAGGATTAGCTCATTTTGTTTGGGCTGGCTCTAACACCAGTTAAGATAATATACTCGTAAAGATGTAACGGGATATATCAGAGCACTTTATAACGTAACTGATATCTAGTTCTAACCATGACATAATTAATATTCTAATTGATATATAAACAAAGTACAAAAACAAAAAACTTCATAACGTTAAGATATTTGCGTTCCTTGCCGGGGCTATCCGGAGCTGCTGCGCCAATGCACGGACCCCGTCCTCGAAAGCGTCCTGCCAGGTCAATTAGAACCCTGGATCTAGTCTGGTTTTTGTTTGATGCAGTATGAAATTGAGCTGAAATTCAATTGGCTTATGTCCTCTTCGAACTAAAATTTAGTAATAATTTGTTGTATTGTGTTGCTCTATTTTTATAATAAATGGAAACTGACATGTTTTAACTGTTTTATTTCTTTAACAATCTACGCAAAAACGACGATAGCTCGCCGCTACCTGTCACGTTGTCCCAAAATCTTCGGTGAAAGGCGGGTCGGAAGGATTTAATCGTCTCGACTTCTGTCTACCCTGTATTGAAGGAATATATGTGAATATGTTTCTAAAATAAAAAATCGCCTACTAGCCCACGTTACGCCACAAAAATCAACTTTCTGCCAATGTATATCCCGTTGACTTTGGCAGATTAACAAGGAGGAGAACATTCATCATGTGACTACGTTGACGGTGTTCCATGCTATGGATAAGTCGAGAGAATACACAGAATATTAACCCCATTACTTACGAAGTCGTTTATAGAGAACCTTGGCCTTTTGCACAAAACACATTAGTCGAGCAAAACAGCCATTAATAGTAATTTTCAAGAAGCATCAACCTTAGAACTACATGCAGGTGCAAAACAAGGAGGAGAACATTCATCATGTGACTACGTTGACGGTGTTCCATGCTATGGATAAGTCGAGAGAATACACAGAATATTAACCCCATTACTTACGAAGTCGTTTATAGAGAACCTTGGCCTTTTGCACAAAACACATTAGTCGAGCAAAACAGCCATTAATAGTAATTTTCAAGAAGCATCAACCTTAGAACTACATGCAGGTGCAAAAATACAAGTAAAAGAAGACAAGAAGATGTTACTACAGGAAGAGCAGCACATGCCATATTCAAATTTGAAAATATAGGATCTCTTGAAAACAGGCCTCCAAGAACAGATTTCAGAGTTCTACAAGAGAATGCAAAAAAGCTATAATAGAAAAAGAAAAGGACATTCACAATATTAAAGTTGGAGAAATTAGACTATAAACATACACAATTTGGTCTAGGACTTAAATCAAAACCTAAATATCACACCATAAGGTGATAAAGGTTAGAAGGAATGATTGCTATGATCTACAAAAAATGATAGTGCTACTGAGGGGCCTATAAGAACATCTAGCTTGAAGTAGATTGTATGAAGTTGGCCAACAGAAGGTGAAGAGAGTTCTTAATGCAAGAAACTTGGTAAGTGTAATTTGTGAAGAATGATAGATGATGAATGCATTGTTTTATTTAAATTTTTATTATTT